>CBMN011749262.1:0-10752 GCA_000582825.1 Hordeum pubiflorum
AATATAAAAAGGTTTTCAATGATCACATAAAATAAAATGCCCTTGAGTAGGCACTCAAGTCCAAAAATACTTTTGAAAATTTTCTACTTGGAGGGAAAACTCCACAATTCAGAAGAAAGGATTGATTCTGAAATCAAAAGATGGTCCAGAAAATAAAAATCTAATTTCCTGGCAAAATTTTAATTAATAAAACATGATTAAAATATTTAAGGTGTTACAACTATCACACTTCGGCACGTCGTAACGAATTAGTACCAACGGTCATTTTTTTTACATGTCAGTACCAACTCTAAGACTAAGTGTTGCAAAACGGTCTAAACCACTGTATGACACTGTATCCGACCAGCGGGGCCTACCTGTCAGGTGACAGGTGGCATATGTTTTTATAGAAAGACCCCTGGCATTATATGTAATCATGCACATGCCCTTTGCGGAAATATAAAAAAGGCCGCGCGCGGTGAGGATTCGAACCGGCGACCTCCCACTCGATCGCGCGCTACCCTGCCACTACACCAGCTACGCTTAGTTGACCACACAAGGATACTCAGGTTTTATAGCATATTAAGCTTAAATAAATAAAACGAAACAGAAAAATGACGACGCGCCGGGCTTCAAACCTGCGCCAGCGACGTACAGCGTGCGCACGCTAACCAATTTCTTTTACGTTTTTTCAGATCTTCGTTATTCTTCGGGTTTTCATGTTTTTCATTATTTTACATTTCTTTTTTCCATAATTTAGTATGCAATATTTTTTAGTAAAAACACAATGACCATTTCTGTATAATTTTTTACATTGCAAATGGGCCCTGCCGCACGTTATTTTTTTTTAACAGACTGCCGCTCGTTTAGTAATATAATAATTTGAAGGTATTTTATCCAAATTGTACAACATTATTGTATTGTTTGAGGGTATTTTATACATTTTCCATCAAATCTACTGTGTCAGGTACAACAACGTGGCAGCGGGCCCATGTGGGTCCCGATTGTCAGTGGGATGGAAGAAACAACTCGAAACTAAAAATAATTGGTGTCTGGCGGGTTTCGTACCCCCGACCTGCTGGTCTTAGGTTTGTGACGCGACCAACACACCACAGGTATCCAGCTATTCTAGTATCTACCATAAAAAACGTGCTGGGCTCACTGGGCCGCGGTTGGACAGTGTTGCGGCCCATGCGACGTTGGTCGTCTACCTCGAGCAGATCGAGGGCGAGGCACAGGGGCGGCGGAGTTTGAATCCAGCGGCGGTGCCCGTTCGGCCACCGGAAAGCACGCCGCCGCGACGCCCTCAGCCCTCCACCAGATCTGGGCGACGCCCACACCGCCACCACTTCACCCACCCTTACGCCGCCACCAGCGTCGCCGACCACCACCGCCCTGGCGAGCCAGAGAAGAGGAGAGGAAAGGAAGGACAAGGGAGAGGGGCACCGGTGCTCCGGCAAGCCAGCGACGGGGCTCCGGCGAGTCCGGCGAGCCACCGACGGGGCTCCGGCGAGGGCAGGCCGGCGGGGCTTTAAGTGAGTACATTTATAACAAAGGGGTTTTTTGCAAGAAAAATATGCAAGTCGGGTCCTGACAGTCGGGCCCCGCAGGTCAGATATATTGTCAATACACGTTTATACGTGGTTTAGACCGTTTTGCAACACTCAATCTTAGAGTTGGTACTAACGTGCAAAAAAAATGACTATTGGTATCAATTCGTGACGACGTGCCGAAGTATGGTAGCGTTATGCAATTAACTCGACGACGAGTGACGTCGGCACAGAACCTCAGCCACGGAAACTCCTCCGTCAATCAACACTCATCAATAGCCGCTTCTGGTATCCTAGAACAAACCTTCTCTGTTCCAACACCTCGAAGCGTCTCGCCGCCGCCTCTGGGGATTCGCCGGCCAGCGGCGAGAGCGAAGCGAGGCAGCGGCCATGGCGCGCCCATCGCGGCTCTACCTCCTCGCCTACAACTCCCTCCAGGCCATCGGATGGTAACCAAACCACCACCACCAGCAGCAACAGTTGCATCCCCTAATCACTTGATTCCTCATCGTCGAACTGCAGGTCCGTCGCCTTGCTCCGCCTCCTGGCCTGCCTCGCCCCTCCCGTCTCCGTCGGCTCCGCGTACGCCGCCGCCGGCGACCTCATATGTGCGTGCGTCTCCCCCTCAATTTTACTCCCTGTTTTTTTTCTCTCTCGTCTGGATTCTTAATTCGACACTCTGTTCCTACAATGTTTCGCGTTTATGTAGGCTTGCTGCAGACCTGCGCGGTTCTTGAGACGGTCCATGCCGCCGTCGGTGGGAGGATGAAATACTAGCTAGACTTTGCCTTTCTCCTGGTTTTTCCCCTTTGTTGGCCATGTGAACCGACTCCATATCGTTGGCCGTTTTGGTTGTTCAGGACTGGTGCCCACCTCGCCGTTTCTTGCTTTCTTGCAATGGGGAGGGAGGACTCACTTCGTTCTCGCCCTTCTCCGGCAAATCCCTGAGGTAAGTTGCTTGGTAAAGGCAAGAACCAACGGACATAAGCAGTGTCTTCACCTTCCTATAGTTCAGCTCTGTGGAGTTTGCCTGATAAGTTTAGTCTGCTGTTGCAAATGCAGGTTCAGGACAGCCCATCTGTGTTCATAACGTTTATGGCCTGGAGCATATCTGAGGTGCCTCTCATTTTCTCTTTTTAAATCTCCTGTTTTTTTTTATCCACTTGATGGGTATGTTAAGATGCATTGCCCTGATATAATGAGTTGCTACTCCGAAAGCATATTTTAGTATACAACTGTGATTGTTCTCTGAACCCATATATCTGTTGCTAGGCTAATTTGAATTTGTACAGATGTATTAACCTGTAATGTCAGTATTAATGGTGTCATCATCAAGGGTTGCTCTTTTCATAACGTTTTTCCCAATGTATTAACCTGTTTATGCCCAGTTGTTAGAAAAGAGAGATGGCGGCGATTACCTTTTGAGGAACACGGGCGAGTAAAACATAGTAGCACGTAGTATCGTGTAATAATAATTAGCACTAGAAAAATGGTCCTTATTCAGATTCTTCACAAGATGTAGTACCTTCCAGTTGAAGTTTTCTTTTACCACACTTAATACACTGTTTTCATTGTGCAGGTCATTCGATACTCTCACTATGCTCTGACTACCTTAAAAGTTTGCCCAGCATGGCTAACTTACCTCAGGTAACACTGATAACAGTGTCAATATCCACATACATATTTCACTTTAATTACATACGCTGACCTATCGTATGACTCGTTGCTGGCCGTGAACACTTAAAAATGGAACTCACAGGGTAAACTCAGCTGGTTGGCACAAGGCCTCTATTGTTTTCTGAAAGAACTACATAGTATCTGCAATTATAAAATGGAAAACGTACTGTAAATGGCCATATCCTCTGTGAATTATTCCCGATTTACAATTTTTTTTCTGCTCCACTCAGCTTTTCCAGATCATTACACCTTAGTGCTCATATTAAACCGCTTTCTTCTCCTTTGAGAAAATTTAATCTCAAATAACTACCTACCTGTAGGTACACTGCTTTTATCCCGTTGTATCCTATCGGGGTAGGACCAGGGGAAAGTAAGCTCAGTAACTCTTTCGCTCTACAATGCGCCTACGAATACAATTTTCCTTGATCCAGTAATCCACTGTTGTGCTCTACTCTCCTTGCTATATCTGCATGCAGTGTGGACTATGTACCAAGCTCTTCCATTTGTGAAGGAGAGGGACCTCTACTCAGGCTTCTTTGCAAAGTTCTCCATGAGCTACCATTCATTTCTTGTGGTAAGTCGATGTCGAATCAGCGGGAGTGAATACACCCCATGCCACTTCGGTTTCTATTTGATCATACATAATGTTTGCTTGATCTCTTACCGACAAACATGCGGTGACAGGGTGTGCTGCTGTGCTATCCGCTTCTGTGGCTCAAGCTGTACCTGCATGTGTTCAAGCAGCGCAAGTCCAAGCTGGGAAAGGCGGACAGGAAGAAACGGGCATGAAGCAAGCAGATTGTTGGGAGGGTCTTGCAGCTGTGGAGTCTTAGCTGAGTTGACAAGCAACTTATTATACTGCTAGCAGACTACTGATCTCTATCGATTCACTGGATTTGAATGAAGATGTTGCGCAGCTCATGGTTATAACATTTGCATTTTAAAAGATTTGAGCAAACAGCAAAGTATTACAAATTTGTAAATGTATGAAAAAAAAAATACTTGGACCATTTGTGTAGCTAAAAAGCAAAATCAAACAACTTTTTTGTTCTTCCACTTTGGTTGCTAGAAGCTTACTGTACTAGTTAAATACCTCTTGTTCTTTTTTACAGAGATACTGCTTAAATACTTCTGTTGCTCTACCTTTCCAGAGTTGCAGCATTAATCAGTGTGATCCTTATCGAAAAAAATTAATCAGTGTGATGATCCTAGGCTGCTTGTTCAGTTCAACTGCCGAATATTTTTAGAGTAATTCAATTTGCCCATCTTGGAGGTTATGTGCAGTGAGAGCAAAAAGGTGTACACTTTTTTCTCTCTGAGAAAACAGTTGCACAGTACAGTAGATCGCAGGCCTTATGATTTTGGGCCTGGGAGGCCCATAGCTGCAGCACATACCAAACGAACGAAGCCTTTTTCGGTAACGAAGGAAGCCTGCAGCCTTGTCTGATCGCTGACCGCCGGCCACTCTCCGCTCCCGCCGCCGCCGCCGCCGCCGCCATGGGGAACTTCCGCAAGCTCGGCCGCCACGCCGCCCACCGCGTCTCCATGCTCAGGTATTCATCTCCCTGTCCCTGCCGCTCCACCCATCTCCCTTTCGTTTCCGTTTAACCCTCGCTCTCTCCCTGACCACACGGGCCATGGCTGCCTCTCTCCCCGCCCCTTCCCGACCTCACTCGGCAGGACGATGGTGTCGCAGCTGGTGAAGCACGAGCGGATCGAGACCACCGTTGCGAAGGTAGCTTCCTGCCTCATGTTACTCTGGCATTTCATCGAACACCTTGCGGTGGGAAGGCTGCAGGGTTTCTGCGCCAGGTGATTTCGGTCCTTCTTTTTTATGTGTTGCTTATTGCCATTGCAGGCGAAGGAGGTGCGGCGGAAGGCGGATCAGATGGTGCAGTTCGGCAAAGATGTACGTCCTTTAGGCGTTTAATAGTATTCAGTATTCCCTAATCGCCCAGCACCCGCACTGCTGAATTTTGACAGTATACTGAATTGTTCAGTACCTCCTATTTAGGTTAAGTTTACTTGAGTGGTGTAATGGAACCAGCCATCTTGATTAGATGGATAGGTTGTCCTCGGCAGGGTTGATATCTTGTGCCGCAAACTGTGTAGGAGGCCATTCATGGTTGGTGCTGATAATCGCTATGCTGATAAGAAAAATGGCATGACCTTGACACATTGGCATATGATAGAAAAAATTCATGTGTGTGCAGTTGTCCAATATGAGTTTCTTGTTTCCTGTTGTAGCCTCTCATGGAAACTTATTTGATTGTTGAGGTTTTGACTACCTGAGTAGATAGATTTAAGTGTTAGCATTCGTTTGTTTAAGCAAGTGCGAGTTAAACTTCACGGAAGCTGCTTTCATGAAGAAGTTAGTATGTAATTCAAGGATGCCTTGTTTGTCAGTGATGTTACAGCGGTGATCATACAAAATGAGTTCACACGAATCTGAATGTCGCCCTGTAACGATGAAGTTAACGTGAAATAGGTTTCAGACACAGAGAGTTTTGTTGTGTACTTGAAAATTGTATCATTCCACATTCCAGGAATTCCCCTTGACTTAAATGCCCATGCCCAGATATAGTGCATTATTTCTGTAGCTCTTTCTCACGAAACTTCCGTTCCTGCAATTGCTGCTATATTGATGGACATTCTATTGTTTTACAGGGTACACTAGATGCAGCAAGACGTGCCTCGGCATTTGTTCGGGGTGATGACGTCGTTCACAAGTTATTCACGGAGCTTGCTTACCGCTACAAGTAAGTATCACCTATGTTATGGGTTGGTTTCTATTTTGGTCTGTTTGCATGCTCAAAAGAACCTCTCAAGCTATATATCTTATGTATCTTTGTTATTTCCTACTTATATGTAGGGATCGAGCTGGTGGGTATACAAGACTACTGCGAACCAGGATACGAATTGGTGATGCTGCACCAATGGCTTACATCGAGTATGTCTGTAGACTCTATACTCCATATACCAACTGCACAAAATCATAGTTTGATTTTCAAAAAAAATTGCATTCACTATTTGTGTTGACTATATCTGGGTCTTCACATTCAAGTAGTGTGCTTTCACTACATGGTGTGCCAGTTAGTTCTCTTTGTGTTTTCTGTTTACTATTGTATAATAAAATTAGATTGCGGTCTGAAATTGCCTATAAAAAAATCCCGTAGAAATGGTGATGTTATGACATGAAAGAAAAAGTTGTTTTCCCATCTCTCTGTCATTGCAGCAGACAAATAAACTACATGCCGTGGTGAGAATGAATTCAACATCTGTTGCCACTGTCATACACAGGTTTGTAGACCGGGAGAATGAACTTCGAGAGGCCAAACCTGCGACTCCACCGCCTCCCCAGCGTGCCCCTCTTGATCCATGGACCAAGTCCCGTGCCAGCCAACAGTGGGCAGGGCCTAAAGTCAGCCAGAACTCCAGAACAGAAGGGCTATGAGAACCAAAAGCATCTTTTATCTTTATTTTGTGTTTGTGAGATTTTTTTAAAATCTTTATTAGGAGATCCATTCTGTAAGAGACTAAAAACTTATGTTTCCACATGATATCTATATAATTTGTCAAGGATCATTGTGACTAGAAATTGTTGCTGATGTGTTAAGAGTTCGTGCTTACCGATCATTGACAGGGTTAAGTTTGTCATGTTGATATCATAGCTGTGCAGTGTGGCCATGCTGCCTGACGAAGCTTTTTTGCTGCCCTTAAGCATCCTGAAACTTCCCATAACCCTGCGATATGAAGATGCAATGTGACCATGTTGGCACTTTGCTCTGTTGTGTCTAATTCGTATGGTTAAGATTCGGGACTGATCCTGAATTGCGAATGGTGTCTCATGATCTCGAGGAAGCTGAGCTCCCTGTCCGATCAGTTCACTTTCTTCCTCCCTTCAGCCACCCTCGAGGCGCAGGCAACCTATGAAATCGCTCCGTCGCCGGCACCGAGCCCGGTAGCTTCATTTACCTTCTTATTCAGTAAACCGTAGGCAAAATTTTCCAGCTTAAGATTTTTTTATTTTGTTTGCGAGTGCAGCTTAAGAAATTTTAACCTGAGTCTTTTATTTACTGGTACACCTGAACCTCTATTCCGTTAACGTGACCCGCGGCGATGCTTCACGTGAAAAATAAGTACATTGACCTGAGGTGTTTATATGCATTCGGGAGAAATCATCCAAAATTTCAAGGCAGGAGGTACAGTTTGCCTGTCATTTTCAGGTGCAACATCCACTACATTTGACCCTTAACTACGCCCACAACGAAAGAATGAAGGGAAAAAGGATGGATGCTATCTTGGCATCACCTGAACCGTGTGGCTGCTTCTATCTTGCAGCTCAGAAATATGTGGCCAGTTTGGCTACACCTTGCGTGGGTTTTCTTCTGTTATCCACATGACCAGATAAGTCCAAGCGATAGGCTGAGAGTTGCCGCAACAAAGCAAGAGATAGAGGTATATAAATAAATTTTGGGGATGATTTTTCAAAGATCGGTTAACGGGGATCGCCAGATGGACTGCGTTCTTCTGAGCTCACATTTGCCATCATATACTACTGTTAACGCAAGGTAAAATTCTTCTTTCCCTTTCCTTTGTTGCTGAAAACTTTGCCGGGAACGAAGAATTTTAGTTGATTTTCTCTGTGATTTCCATCTGTGCTTGCTTTGGATTCCTGCAGGCTTCAGCAATGCTCTGTTAGTCTCAACAGTATAGGATTTGCAGTTATCAGAAAGGGATGCTTAAGTTTAAGGTGCTATGCGATTGGTGATGCAGGGCGTCGAAATGATCCTTTGAACGAGAACAAGAATGGGCCCATTTCGCAAGAACTAAATGGGTCCAGTGAAATCACTCAAGAAACAGGAGATTTCTTTGTCAGTGATGCCGAGGGTGACCCGGACAAACCAACGGAGGGTTTCTCCTCGATCGAGGATGCTATAAATTCATTGCGTGAAGGAAAGGTAGGAGAAAATAAATTCCTAATTTTCTCAACATGTACAATGATACTATAGATAACTGTATTACCTTCCCGCCTGTCAGCCTCCATTATCCACTTCATTTTGTAGATTACGAGGTGAATGAATCACAGTTGCCTATTCTCCCAGAAACCATAGTTGTACACTTGTACAGTTCTACTATAAATAATTGAGTACTTCATGCAAAACAGACTCTAAAGCTATACTTGGATTTTCAAGGTTATCTGAATAACTGTCCTTTTTTTTCATCTGCAGAGCAAACTGATTTGTGTAATTCGAAATAATAGGATGAACAATGTCAATTTTGTGATATTCAATATACTCTATTTTCATGTAGCAAGTTCATTTGCTTGCATCAAAATTCAGGGCCTTCAATGCATGAATCATTTTGTTGAAATGTAGTTGACTTTAGCTACAAGGTTAACTATTCATTCTTCTCCAGTTTGTTATTGCTGTAGATGACGAAAACGGTGACAACGTAGGGGATCTTGTCATGGCAGCCGATCTAGCTAGCCCAGAATCAATTGCATTCATGATCAGAAATGGTTCCGGTATCATCTCAGTGGGCATGAAGGAAGGGGACCTGGAAAGGTTGATGCTTCCTATGATGTCTCCGGTCACAGAAATTGGCGACATTTCAGCTGCTGCTTCCACAGTGACTGTGGTAAAAATCTTATGCTCAGTAACCTTTTTTTTTTTTGCGAAACATGCTCAGTAACCTTTGTTGCAGGCACTATAAAATGACTGATTGATCAGGTTTCTAATCCTTACTTATGACAGTAACTTGATGCATTGTTTTCTATCTATACAGGATGCCAGAGTGGGCATATCCACTGGTGTATCAGCTGCAGACAGGGCAAAAACCATCCTTGCTCTGGCCTCTCCTGACTCCAAGCCCAGTGATCTCAGAAGGCCAGGCCACATATTCCCCCTCAAGTACCGGGATGGAGGAGTGCTGAAAAGAGCCGGGCACACCGAGGCATCGGTGGATCTTGTCACATTGGCTGGCTTGCGTCCTGTATCCGTCCTCTCGAGCATCATCGACCCGAAGGACGGCTCGATTGCTTCAACACCTGCACTGAAACACATGGCTTTGGAGCATGATATCCCGATTGTCTCGATCGCTGATCTCATCCGGTTAGTATGCCTTAAGGTGAAGCCTTTGTGAACTTATTGCCTGTTTAATTCTGATTTAAATCGTACTGCTTAAATCACTCTCCAAGCTCAAACAGATGAATGAAATGAAATGCAGTTAGGTTAGGATAATTACATGCTGCAGATAGCCATTTTGATACGATCTCATTTCGGTATGTTGTTGTAAATTCAGGTACAGGAGGAAAAGGGAGAAGCTGGTGGAACTGATCGCTGTATCTCGTTTGCCTACTAAATGGGGCCTCTTCCGCGCCTACTGCTACCAATCCAAGCTGGATGGAACTGAGCACATCGCTGTTGCCAAGGTAATGGAATTCTGTTGTGTTTCTTTGACAGAACGGCCGGAGCAGAAGCCAATGAACCAATTTGATTATGCGATTCCAACTGTTTTGATCACCATTGAGTTCTGGGCAAATGTGCAGGGCGATATCGGAGATGGAGAAGACGTACTCGTGAGGGTGCATTCGGAATGCCTGACCGGCGACATTCTGGGCTCCGCCCGCTGCGACTGCGGCGAGCAGCTGGACCTCGCGATGCAGCTGATTGAGAAGGCCGGCCGAGGCGTCCTCGTCTACCTGCGCGGCCACGAAGGCCGCGGCATTGGGCTCGGCCAGAAGCTCCGCGCCTACAACCTGCAGGACCAAGGCAGCGACACGGTGGAGGCCAACGTGGAGCTTGGCCTCGCCATTGACTCCCGCGAGTACGGCATCGGCGCCCAGGTACTTGGACAGTTGGATTCTTCATGGCGCATAATTGAATTCTTCATAGGGGATTTAAGATTGTTGGGAAGATATTGATGGTGATTTTGGTATTCATTTCAGATTCTTAGGGATATTGGCGTGCGCACCATGCGGCTGATGACGAACAACCCGGCCAAGTTCGTTGGGCTCAAGGGGTACGGGCTCGCCGTGGTGGGGCGGGTCCCGGTGATCTCGCCGATCACCAAGGAGAACCAGAAATACCTCGAGACCAAGAGGACCAAGATGGGGCACCTCTACGGCTCCGACCTCCCCGGCGGCCTCCTCAAGGAATTCCTCAATCCTACGCAAGACAACGACACGAACTAATTATATTATACGCCACCACCACACGATCCACGGACCCCTTCCCTTTCTTTAACTTCATCTCTTTCTGATATACAACGAACGAACGAAAATTGAGACGAAACATTGCAACCAATCTGTAGCGATTCCATTCATCCATCCATTGTTCATTGTAACAAACGAAAACAATTACAAACTACGAGGAGCCTCGATCCCTGGGGCCAAGACGATCATCAAACACGACGAGACGGGAGAAGGCGGGGGGACGAGCATCTAGGAGGAGGTGAACTTGGTGACGGCCTTGGTGCCCTCGGAGACGGCGTGCTTGGCGAGCTCGCCGGGGAGGACGAGGCGGACGGAGGTCTGGATCTCCCG
>CBMN011749301.1:0-12229 GCA_000582825.1 Hordeum pubiflorum
ATGGCCGCCAAGAGGAAGCTCGGCAGGCCGCCGCCGCCGGCGGCGACGGCTCCAGCTGCGCCGAACGCGAAGGCGAAGGCGAAGGAGGACGACGCGGAGGGGCTCTTCTCCTCGCGCTCCTTCGCCGAGCTCGGGCTCCACCCCACCCTCTGCGCCCACCTCCAAGGTCCATCCCTCCCCCTCTCCCCCTCTCTGACTCCCCATGCCTCTGTCGCCGTAGTGTTTTGGTAGCCTCCCGGACCCTGGGGAACTAGGAGCTCAACCCCTAATATCGTCCACCTACTCTCTAAGCTGGAACGAACGGAGCATAGATTCTTTGTTGCTGGGTCGAATTTAGCATGTTTTGATGGGGGTTTCTTTCCCCCATACGCCTCACAGGCTTGGGAGCAGGGCTCCATTCCATCACCAGAGAAGGAACGGAACAGAGTTTTCCTTACAGGGTGAGCCACAAAAGGATAAATAAACTATGAAAAGAATCAACTAGCAGCAATGCCACCTTAACATCTACTCCTACTTACTTACTACCTCTGTCTCTAAATGTAAGACGTTTTGGCAGTCTATAAATTCAACTGCCAAAAGGTCTTACATTTAGGAACAGAGGGCGTAATCTCTGATCGACAAAACATCGAGACAAGACCCCGCGCTGTTTAGTAGAGTGCGACGAGGACAAGCATTTCCAAAAGATCCGAAAGGGATAGAGAGAGAACCAGAGACAGCCAAAAATACGCATCAAAGCTCAGTACCACAGGACCGAGAGACAGTTCCCATCGACCTGATCTGATCTTCACGACATGCAAAAGACGTTTTGGGGTTCCTCTTCCTGCATCCTCCCTGGACCCATTCTTGCATCTTGTCGGCACCGTCATCTTCAGCATCTTCCTTCTCCCCCCCTCCCAGTTTCCAACTTCAGCAATGCGGAGTATGCCGTCCGAGAAGCCTCATGCACCCCCACCAAAGATTCCTGCAAATTATATGCCCCTGCCAGCATGGCATCCTTATCCTGAGCACTCTGCATGCTTGCACACACACGGAAGGAATGCACACATATAACATATCAGCTCGACAAGGGCTGAAATCATTTTATTCTCGAAGCATGCTTTTTAGCAAAATTTCCAAATAGCCCAGCAAAAGCTGCAATTCCCACAACATGAAAATTGGGCCCAAAGGCATATATGCCCAGCTGCCCACCAAAATACCGAGTAAAGCAAGTAGTTTTGATGGGATGTATGTAATGCCGCAGTAGGATATCTCTGTATTTTGACTTCTGCTTGCTGATAGCTTTGTGATTTCATTTCTTTGGTGTAGATAAGATGGGTTTCCAAGGGCCGACGCGGATCCAAGCCCAGGCGATTCCCGTCGCCATGTCAGGACAGCACCTGTAAGCACCCATCAGAACCTCATTTTGGTCATCTGCGTAATTAAATTACTGCTTTAGTTCTGTATGAAGAGGTTCCGTTGCCTTGCATGGTGCACTGCAGGCTCGTGAAGGCGGCGACCGGCACCGGCAAGACGCTCGCGTATCTTGCGCCGATCGTCCACCATCTCCAGATGAGGGAGCCTCGTGTCGAGAGAACCCACGGAACTTTCGGTAAGGGCTCGTTGCGCTTTGCTCTTGGTCCCCTTTTGCTGCTGCATTTGCGGGGATACGCCTCTGGTTATCACGGTGTTTCTGGTCGGTTAATCTGGTTGATGGTTACATCTGATTGGAATTCAGCTCTGTTATCAGCCTTTTATCAGGGAAAATGCTGATAAGTGGAGTGCCATATCGTCTGAAACATATGACATAACCCTATAGTGCACTCTATAACGACTCGCTGTGCTCTGCCCGTGTTCCTTTTTGTGCTGCATTATGTGGATATGCTCTGTTTATCATATGGTATTTTTGGCCATTAAATCTGGTTGACGGTTGTATCTGATGGAATTCAGCTATGTTACCTGCCTTTATAAGGAGAAGATGTTTATAAGCAGAGTGCCATGTCAGCCGAAACATGCTGTATGATTGCACATCAATTGCCCTAAGAAGGGTCCCCAGTTTAAACCATCTATCAAATTTATATGGAACTGTAAAAATCTAATTATCTTTTGAAGGACCCTCAGTATTCTGAATGATGTTACTAATTATTTGACTGCAGCGTTGGTGATTGTTCCAACGCGAGAGCTGTGCTTGCAGGTTTATGGGATTGCGCAGCAGTTGGTGCATCGCTTTCACTGGCTTGTCCCTGGGTATGTGATGGGTGGTGAGAGCAGATCAAAAGAGAAAGCAAGACTGCGGAAAGGTATATCTTTGTCCCATCAAGGAGTTGATGCAATTTCTCATATATTGTTACCTTTATACAATATCTTGTATTTTGACTCTCTGCATTTTCTATAGGAATATCAATCCTCATTGCCACTCCTGGGCGCCTTCTGGACCACTTACAGCATACTTCCTCATTTGTTTATTCAAATTTGCGCTGGATAGTTTTCGATGAAGCTGACAGGTCTGCTAGTCATATGCTCATCATTTGGTTGATGCTTTTCCATACAAGATATCTTAATGACTGGTCACACCTCTGACTGCAACGGTGTTTATTTGTATTCATGCAGCATTCTTGAGCTTGGTTTTGGAAAAGCAGTCGAGGATATACTGGGGCTCTTGGGTTCCAGGAATGATGCTTCTGATGAGAATAAAAGCAAAACCGACCCTATGCAAAGGCAAAACCTTCTCTTATCAGCAACTCTCAACGAAAAGGTGAACCGCTTAGCCAACATTAGTTTGAAGAACCCAGTGATGATTGGACTTGACGAACAAAAGAAGCCTTCTGAGCGGTCCAGTGCTCTAGGGAAGAAGCACACTTCGTTATTATCTGACGATGAGGAAATACCTCACAAGCACAACAGTATAGTGGAACCTGCGGTTGATGATTTTAAGCTTCCTGCACAATTGGTTCAAAGATATGTTAAAGGTAGCAGAGATTTGTTAGCTTGGAACTTTACACTCATGTTTGTCATGTGTTGCTTTGGTAGTTACTGCAATGCTTTTTGTTTTATGCAGTTTCATGTGGTTCGAGGCTTGCGGTTCTCCTTACCATTCTGAAATCTCAATTCGAAAGACAAGTGTCCCAGAAGGTAAGTTCTATATACCATGAACATGAAGCTGTTCAACTTTCACTAGGCTAATTTTTTTTCCACTGCAAGTTTTGCTCGCCAACCTGTACGCTTTGTTCGTCCTGAGAATTGAACTATTTTGATTAGTTTTCATCTTCCTTCTGCAGGTTGTTGTTTTCATGTCAACATGTGACGCTGTAGATTTCCACCACACTGTACTCAGCCAGCTTGAGTGGAGCCGTGGCCTTGCATTAGATACAGATAAGAAGCAAAAATTTCTTGGCTGCAAAGTGTTCCGTTTACATGGTAGCATGGACCAGGAAGACCGCAAGAAATCGTACTTGGGGTTCAGTTCTGAAAAATCTGCAATCCTTGTATGTACTGATGTTGCTGCTAGAGGTTTGGACATTCCAAAAGTTAGGTGCATCATACAGTATGATTCACCTGGGGAGGCTTCTGAATATGTTCACAGGTACCTTAAGCATCTCTCATGTCATGCATTTTTACTTGTAGGTCACTGGTCTATTATTTTCTTCATAATTGTGGCTGGATTCTTTATTCACATGGAAACTGAATGAAACGCACGTAGTTCTTCTCTTTTCTACTGTCAATCTTGTACACTTGGCTCTTTCTTGCGAATGTGATCGGAGTTTTTTTTTATGAAGATTCAACAGCTAATGAAGACAATTACACTTGTTGTATTAGTATCTTTATCTGGGTATCCTTCAGTTTCAGTAACATCAGTTGTTTATTGTAGGGTTGGAAGAACTGCAAGGATTGGTGAAAAGGGGGAGGCCCTCCTGTTTCTCCAACCTGTTGAACTCGACTACTTGAAAGACCTAGAGCTACATGGTGTATCTCTGACAGAATACCCCTTCCAAAAGGTCTTAGACGGTTTCCCTATGAATGGAGAGAAGCCTCTTAAGAGGAAGCCAATATCTTTAGATATGCACCCATGGATACTCTCTGTACAGAGAACGCTGGAAAATTACGTCGCATCGGAGGTAACACGCATGTTTTTTCCTTCCTTCGGTTGACTGTTGCGTAGCTAGAAGAACAGCTCCGGTTGCTTGTTTGTTGTAAATATTGTGTTTTTGCCCATCTCAATAAATGTGTTATCATATACTCTTTCTTGTTCAGGCCACAACAAATAAGCTTGCCAGGGATGCCTTCTGTTCCTGGCTTCGCGCTTACACCGCCCATCGAGGCGAACTGAAGAAGATCTTCATGGTGAAGAAGCTCCACCTGGGACATGTGGCGAGAAGCTTCGGGTTGAAGGAGCAACCCTCGTTGGTCGGGAGGTCGCACCAGGTGCAACTGAAGAAGAGGAAGAAAGAACAGAAACGTGAAGGACAAGGACCAACCAAGCGGAGAAAATTCCCCGTTAGGAAGTGAATTCCCAAATGGTAATAGATTGTCACTCAGGACCTGACGGTGGATCATGACCTGCTTGATGTTTTTGGAACTAACAGTGGCGACTTCGCAGAAAGAAACTTACGTAGTGGCCAGAGAGCTAATTTACTGTGATAATAGGATCTCGGTTATGTTTCTTGAAATGTGCTGTGCAATATTTGCTGTCACGAGACAATCTCTGATCTTAACTCTTGTTTGTCAATATCTCTTGCTCTTCTTTTCATCAGCTCACAAACTAGTGCTGTCTCATGACAGGAAATAACAAACTTTGTGGAGAATCGATATGTTTCTTGAAATGTGAAATATTGTTGTCTTTAGACAACCTCTGATCATAACTCTTGTTTTTTGTCAAAATATCATGCTTTCTTTTCATCGGTTTACAAGCAAGTGCTCTATCTGCTTGTTCGAAATCACAACAATATTTGGTGTCATTGTCATTAGACAACCTCTGATCATAACTCTTGTTTTTTTTTTGTCAAAATCCCATGCTTGTCTTTTCATCAGTATATAAACAAGTGCTCTATCTGCTTGTTCAAAATCGCAAAATTAACAAACTTTTGGAGAATCGATATGTTTATTGAAATGTACAATATTCTTGTCGTTAGACAACCTCTGATCATAACTCTTGTTTTTTTGACAAAATCTCATGCTTGTCTTTTTCATCAGTTTGCAAACAAGTGCTATCTGATCTACTTGTTTGAAATCGCAAAAACAACAAATATCATGGGGAAACGATAATATGTCAAAAACGTTTTTATTCAACGGACGCAAGAGAAATGATGTGCAGTAGTTACATGGTACGCAATGTTCTTCTGGCTCATGCTGAATTGACCTACCCATACTTATAAAAAACTACAATGGGATTCAGGAACAACGTTACTGCCTGAACCGATTTGATACAATGCTGTTCTAAGGCTCTTTAATAATCTACAGAGTTCTGGTGAATTCCTCCTGGCTGACCCGATCCCCGATCCATCCGAGGGCAGAAGTCTCATCATGGTATGTTCAACGAAGGAGCTTCTCATCAAAAGTGAGCCAGACTGTACACAAGAATCCATGAAAGCTGCAAGCAACAACAACGCATTTCTCTTGTCAGCGATCATCGTCTGCTGACTGAATAGGCATCGTCAAAGTACAGGTTTTCGACTGCTACAAAAATAACCTACAGAGTTTACAGAGGGAGTATTTGCTGCTGCAATTTCACATGGCAGTCTGGATTTCAGAATGTAAGTAGATAGAACCAATAAAGGCAGTCTGAATTTCAGATTCGCTAGGACACAACAAGATTGGTACTGAGGAAACAAAAACTGTTGGATGAAGCATTTACCAGGAAAAGGGTGAAAGACGCAAACATCCCCTCCTGAAGCAGCGCGCCGTGGCCTCCGAATTCTTCCTCGTCGATCTTCAATAGGTGCGCATAGTACCAGTAGATTATGCCAGAAGAAATGGCCACAAACCTGTGAGAGAGAAAGTCGGGCAGCATAACCATCAAAAGCTCAACATACTCTGATAGCCAAAACATGGTCCGAATAACCAAGAACATATACCAACAAAACTCATCTCAACAGGCTCATGGCAGCGACACCGGACCTCAATTTGGTGCGAAAACCTCTGCCCGCATTCCAAATTTGAAAACAGCTAATAGTTGCTTACAATCCCAGAAATAACTGAAGCGGCAAGAACCAGGGAAAATGAGAGGTCCCATTTGAGGTAACACTACGGCACTACAAGAACAAGCGTGCTGTGCTCAGGCCTTGCAACTCAAACTCCTCATATCTTAAGAGCAAATCCATGTCCAGCGACTCGCCGAAAGACGTCGTCCCCCTAAATTTCGTTCAGCTCCAGCAGCACCCCCAAATGGCACCACCCCCTAAATCACATTTGCAGCAGCCAGTTCTCCAACGGCTAGTTTTCATGTCCATATACACAAGCTCATCTCCCCCATATCTCTCTCGCAGACACTCCTGGCTCTGTCTCCTCTTCCACACCCCTTTCCCCGCCCCTCCGCCGTCTCCCCGCGACCGGAATGAGCCGCCGCCGTCGCAGCCTGGCCTGGCAATACTTCCTGGATTCCTCGTCCGACGAAGAGGAGCTACTCTACATGGCCGCAATCATAGCACAAGAAGAGCAAGAGCGGCTGGAGGCTCCTTCAGACCACAGCGGTTCTGCGCCGGGATGTGTCAGCCCCTCGGTCGCCGCCTCATCCGCTATAACCTCCCGCGTCCGCCAGCCCACCGAATCCACCACATCCACCGCGACCTCCCGCGCCCGCCGCCCCACCGCGACCTCCCGCGCCCGCCGCCCCGTCTCCGCTCGTCGGTCGCCGTCGCGGCGCCACGGATCACCAGCGCCTACGCGGACGGCGGTGACCGCCTCTCCCGCTCCCCCAGGCCGCCCTCGCAGCGGCGTGGCGGCCAGAAGGAGGAGCCTTCCGGCCGACTTCGGCGCGCGGACCGGGGAGGGGCCGGAGCCGGAGCCCGAGGTCGAGGAGAGCGGATGACCGGCGATGCGAGAGGGGAGCTGCTGCCGGGCACTTTCACGGGCAAAGAGAAGAGAGAGAGAGAGAGAGAGAGAGAGAGAGAGAAAAGGAGATTCAGCGCGCTTACAGGACGATCCAGGCGGCGCCGACGAGGGGCACGGCGCCCCAGAGGAGGCCGCAGGCGAGCCCGACGGCCTGCCGGATCCAGTGCACCGCGTCCAGCAGCTGGTCCTTGTCCCACGGCGCCTCCGGGTCGAGGTACCGCGCGAGCCCGGACGGCGCCGCGTGCCCGCCGCTCTGCTGCGGCCCCTGACTCTTCGCCTGCTTCTTCGCCGAAGACGACGGCTTCGCCTTCGCCATGGTGGGGTGTCGTCGTCGTCGGCGGCGAGATCGAGGCGGGGAGGGGGGCGGCGATGGGATCGAGGCGGAGGAAAATAGTCTTCTTTCCCTCTTTGGACTGAAGACGAAGATCGTGTGCAATGGTTGGTGGTTGGAGTTTTGCGCGCAGGCCCTCAGATGATACCGGTATTTGCGTGCATGCCCTGCCCCCACACAAAAGTTAAAAAGCAAAATCATTGGCCCATTATTAGTGGACTTTTTCTTTCAGAGAAATCTTCAGTGGACCTGATTGGCATGTTCGGTTCAGGACCAGATTTTGCAACCACAAAAAAAAAAAGTAAAAAAGAAAAGTCTTGTTTTTCGGGTAACGGCCATTTTCGATTTGCAGGATTTTCAAAACGCATGATTCAAGCGTCATGCTATCGCCCCGCGAAAAAAAAGCGTCATGTTATCTTGAATCGTTTTAGAAAACCATGTGAATTTGAACAGAGCAAGTGGAAACAAAGAAGTAGTTACATCAAGTATTGTTTCGGCTAACGGACATTTCGGTTCGCGGGGTTTTTAAAACGCGGTTCGCGGGGTTTTTAAAACGCGGGAATATAAAGGGCGCACGATTGAAGCGTCATGAAATCTTGGATCTTACAAGTACGATTTAGACAACTACTACATGAATTCTTGGGTCTTATATGGTTTATAAGAAACTACATGAACCTGAGCCACAGAGTGTTTGACAACACAGGAACTACGAAGTCATTTTACCAGGAGGTCCATGTCAGTGATTTTTTTTTTCCTCCAAGTCCAAGACAAGATTAGAGTGGCGGAGCAAATTTTCCTAGAGATCCCAATCTTACGAAAATGGCAAAAGATTGGTCACCATTTCTGCAAAGTGTATGTAACACGGATATGTTCTAAAAAAAAAAGCATGGCGCAGGCACAAGTACTCCCTCTGTCCGGATACATCCATTTCTCCGACAAGTATTTCCGAACAGAGAGAGTATGACACTGGTAGTAAACAGATGCAGATTGTGAAACGGCTATGAACTAAACATATGCCGAAAATTGCACAGCACCGCATAGGTCCAACAATAAATCATACATTGCATACAGAGCAGAACCACACACAAAATTACATCCACCCTTCCAAGCCTCCCAGCAACAAAAACCATGTCCAAAATCACATTGAAACTTAGGAGGCCACAACAAACTTACAACAAAAACTGAGTGATGCTCTAACAGAATCCAACGATGTTTCTGCGAGTCAAGCCATTCGTGCTAATCAAAGGGGACTAAACAATAGCATCTGGGGAGTTAATGGGGACTGAACAATGGCCGAGTCTGCCACCCAACAATGTTTACAGGGAAGAGCAGGACAGCCAAATCGTCAGTTAAGAATTAGTTTGGCCAGGTCAGGGTCTGCATCAGCCGGCGACTCATCTGTTCCCCTGCACAAAGCAATGCAAAAAGATCGTGTTATTTGGCTTGTACTACTGGTTATCGGTTACCATGATGCGCCTGTACACGTAATGGCGCATGGGGTTTGCATAAGCAAAGCGCAAAACTGAGTTATGCTGAACAGACCCCAAATGCAGCAGTTGTTTGCCGAATGTACAGGGTGTGATTTTGTAAACGCAGCTCTCATTTCCCAAAATCGAAGATAAACCATGCCATGAGTTTACACCTTATACCTACAGGGAGTTTCGGATCGCAAGCAATGCCATCCCGAGAAGACATATTTGGTCAGAATTCAATACAGAATGCTCAGTTTCTCACGGCAGTTTTCTCTCTCAAGAAAAAACACACGTCAGTTTTCATTGCCTTTCTTTTTAATATCAAATAAATGTGCCGAAAACATCGGTTGCCTGACACCAGCTAGCCTACAGTATAACACAAAGTGTGATGCAACATACATTTAGCAGCACAGGCTGCTGTTCTTACTGACAGGATACTAACCCATTGGTAACTGAAAATAATTGCCTAGCCCCAGGTCATACCAAATTTTGGGGTGCTTTGAAATTTAGTGAGAAATCATTGTTAGATCAATTCGTGGTAGATCTCTAAGTTCCGGAAAGCCTATGAAAGTATTAGTATGGCAGTGATTCATATACACAAACTGATCTAGTGCACTGAAAGATTTACGGAAATGATAACGTGCCAACGTTCGGATTTCGCAAATGGCAAACCGAACGTTTTCAATGGCATTTTTACTGACGCGAGGATGGCAAGTTTAGTTGACACATACGGCAATTTCCAGGCAAAGAATACACTGAGCACGGACTTGCCATGATTGCCAACTAAAATTGCCATCCTCGCGTCACTACAGTTGCCATAAAAGACGCTCGGTTTGCCATGGTAAAAAAAAATGAACGTTAGCGCGTTATCAGGGTCCAAGATTTATTACTTGCTGCCAGAGAACACGTGCAAAGAAGCATACTGCATAGAAAGTAGGCAGAGCACGGATGGTCTGACTTGCTAGTATAATATTTGCAAGATGGGAGTGATAATTTGAATTGATATTTTGGCGTACATGCTGTTTTCCTCCAGAGTATGTCTAGACCAAAGGCCAGATGGCCCTGATTTTATACAGAACCATGAACCATCACGAGTACGGGGTGGCAGTTTAAGGATTCCAGATTACATGTTCCTCTAGATAATGCTAAACTGGAAATGTATCTAGGGGTGATGAGACAGTTACCACAAAGCGCGGGGAGCGACGCACAGAACCAGGAGATGCTGCCGATAGGGTAGAAGCTTTTCTCTTAGCAGGAAGAGCCGGCTTCCTGTTCTTACTTTGAGAATTACTTCTATCTCTATCATTTTTGCTTCTGGAGTCAACTGACTTTATCACCGGAGATGAGATGGGCATAGCGGAAGCATCTGAAAAAACAATTGGGCTTGCAGGAAGATCCCCTGTGAAAGACAAAGCAATAAAAATTAAAAGATTACATAACAAAGGGCAAAAGCTTATGTGAATGAACAGGCAAAGAAAGGTCCGGTTCCATGAAAAAATATAAGACCCAATCTTCTACGTGAAAATCATGCACTGGATCATTTGGAACTTTTGACATATGGTTTGGGCAATTCTCAGACACCAAAATCAAAGAGTGAGCAACTTATAGAACCTCTGTAATGTTGACAGCAGCTACAGTTTGGAGTTCCAGGAAATAAACCATATACACAGGGTAATACTGGGGGAAGCAGATCTGATGAGGCTTATTGTGCCTTACTAGCACGCAAAAGTAAATGAAGGAAATACAGATTGTCTACTGTACTGATATAAGACGTTTATGAACTAAACGATTGTTCGTACAAAACTAAATATTGGGTACCATTCAAAGCAGCAGCCTGGAACCTCTGTCGGATTATTCTTACAAACTTGGCCAGATCGCTAGTGAGGTTCAAATCCTTCAGCAGTTCCTCAGAATCTTCCACGGGCGGACCACATCGAAGTACTGCTATGAATAAAAAGAGTGTTTTTAAAAGAAAAAAAGACTAATCATGTGAAATGAAATATAAGGTATAAATTTAAGACGAAAACCATTTGAAATTCCAACTCACATGTATATCTATCTTTGTCAAACTTTAAGGAAAATGAAAACTCTTTCTCGGGACTTTGCAAGTCAACCTTGTCGAATACGAATTTCACACCTTGAGGGAAAAATGGGCAATCAGGAGGAATCATGACATCAACATAATTTCCTTAAGCCGAGCACCAAATTATCAATTACCTTCTCCTGCAGCAACGGCCTGGAAGCCAAGGTACTTTTGATACCAGCAAACAGATTTTTCCATGTATGTCCTCCATGTATCATCTTCATCACTCTTTGCTACAAGAGCCTTGACAGCTGCCAGGTACACGAGAATTAATTACATCGGTGCCATATAAACTATGTCGGCGCAGTTCAATAAAGGAAACAAGTGCGACAACAGATGTAAAGCCACACTGTATTAAACGATATACGACAACGCCATAACTCCCCAAATGCCAAACCAACAATCTTTGTACTCCCTCCGTCACGGTTTAGAAGGCACAGTTAAATTTGCGTGCGTTTCCACAATAGACAAGGTTTAGAGCGCATTGCATTTACTCCTAGTAGCTAATTAGTACTCCGGTGTACTACTTCTATATGCATGCGTAGTGTGAATGCTATTTTTCAGCTCATCTCACATCCAATCAATAACCACCTAGGTCCCAGAGAATTTCCAAGCATGCCTTCTAAACTGTGACGGAGGGAGTAGTTACCATCGAGCACATTCGATATGACCGTGGCACGCCGCCCTCTCCTGTCCCTCTGGTCGGTAACCAGGCCACCGAGCTGCTCGCTCATAGCAGCCGCGGCTGAAATCGACTCCCTGACGTGCTCGAACTTTGACTCCGTGCCGAGTTTAACTGCGAAAAATCGACACGCGGATTTCAGGCACGCCATGAACCGTTCAAAGAAATGTGCAGAACAGCGTTGCACCATTAAGCAAAGGAATGTGCAGATTTCAGGGCCCGCAGTCTGCACTCACGGGACAGGGCTTGCCCTAGGTCAGCTTCCAGGTCCCGAAGCCGCTTCTTGAATCCGTCGAGGTCCGCTGCAACACGGAGAAATCTCATCAGTCGGAGGGGAAAACCGCCGAATTGAACCCGAAATCTGAAGGATTTCGCCCGCATTTGGCGCATTCCGTTTCACGCGGTTGAAAAGAGGGAAAAAGACTGGGGTTTTCAGTTTGGGATGGGACGAGAGGGAGGGACAGGGGGGCGTGCCTAGGCGCGAGAGGGACTGGTGGGCGCCGGAGCGGTCGGAGAGGGCGGCGGCGCGGATGGCCGCCGAGCCGGAGGCGAGGCGGTCGCGGCCGGCGGCGATCCGCCGCTCGCACGCCGCCCGCTGCGCCGACAGCTCCTCCGCCATCCCCGACCGCGGCTGCTCC
>CBMN011749313.1:0-10087 GCA_000582825.1 Hordeum pubiflorum
GGGGGGGGGGGGGGGGGGGGGAGGTCCGTAACAAACAAATCAGTAAACTGGCGATAATTCTGAAAGTACCCCTGAGCTCGAGCTTAAATGGATAGTAAATCAAAAAATATATAAAAAAGCTGATTTTTTTCTGATAAACTTTGATACATGTTCTCAGTGTTTGTAAATTTTCATCATGAAATCACCTTCATGAAAGACGTGACAAAAAATAAACATCAAGGCTTCAAAATGCTCTCGAAGCATTTTTTTTAAGCAACAATTTTCTTTTTTTCTATCACGCCTTCCACAAATGCAATCTCATGACAAAAAAATTGCAAGCACTTGAAGCATTTGTCAAAGTTTATCCAAAAAAAATAAGTTCAGCATTTTTAAAATTATTTTTATTTATTTTGCTGTTCATCAAAGCTCATTTAAGCTCAAAGTCAGATACTCCGCGTCCCGATAAATCTAGCATTTTTTGCAGAAAAATGGCGTATGTGCATCTCGCTCCTGAGCTGGCTGATTTACCACGTAATAACGGCAGTAGATTATGTACGCTATGGTGGCACCGCACAGGGGCTTCATTCCGGCACCCAAAATCGAGAGCCACAACACGGCACCACCGCACACGCACCAGAAATAAACATCAAAACAGTTTCAAAAGACGCAGCGGGGCACAGCCTGCCTTTCATACAACAGCACAAATACAGTTTCGGCTGTCCCCGTCATGCATTCTTACTAGGAAACCCTGTACAACGCTGGGTTACACCTTACAGTCCAAAATCTCAGAGAGCCCCCCACGAGAGTTTTGCCTTCCACGGCCTTCAGTTAATAAACGCATATAGGCTCAGGAGAAACTGGGAGCATCCTCCATCCGTTCCCTTGCTTCTCCTCAGCGACAAAATTTGCAGCCTCTAGGGAGCCTCTGGCAACCCACGATAAGTAAATAGCTACAGACTCCGGAAATACCACAAGCAAAAAAAAGGTGGGAAAGGATGGTAATGTGAAAACTGGGATTGCAACTGTCAAAAGGTTGGATGTTGATGTTGTGGTTAGTGCTTCAGCTTTCAAGCTGTGGTTGGGTCAGCCTCCTTTGAGTAGCCTGAAGCGTGGCCACCTCCGTTGGTAGGAGTCCAATTGTTGGCAGAAGATGACAGTGTGTCCCGGTGGCTTTCTTCGCAGCTCAAAACCCTGGATCGCCCAGGCCTAGAACGGATGTGTGTTCCCATTGGAAAAGGTTCCTGAGAAAAGTTTACGACAAAAACATAGTCAGTTCAGACTCATTAAGCGGGAACATAATTTGAGGCTCAAGGTAAACTCCTAGGTGCCATTTGTATAACGGTGATGGGAGGTAAGAACGGAAATAGTGGGTGGGACGAGTTCAATTCATTGGGGAGTTTGGCATGGGATATGCAGTCTCATACGAGTATACCACAGTTTGAATTCCAATCAGAATGATGTTTTTTTGTAGACAGGTTGAGTAACAATGTTAAAAATACAAAAAATATACACACAAATTAAGTAAAGCCTATCTCATCATCGAGGGGCATTCTTGCCAGTCATCTATGCACTATATTCTCTATAGCAAACTCATAGCCCTGCCAAATGTTAAACATGGGAATAAGAAGATGGCTTTATTTTCCGCTCCCTAACCCACAATGTGTCCCATTGTGCATCAAACATCGCCATATGTGAAGAAAATTACGAGCCTATACAGCTATGCGTATCATTAAAAAGAACATAGCAACACTAGGAAACAAGAACGATGAGCCTAAGGACCTCCTTGATTCAAAGAATTTAGGATGAATTGAGGATCATGTTCCATGATTTGTAGGATTTTAATTCGTAAGAATTTTCCCTGAGTATTTCTTTCCACGTAAATA
Source organism: Hordeum pubiflorum (assembly GCA_000582825.1). Taxonomy (NCBI): domain Eukaryota; kingdom Viridiplantae; phylum Streptophyta; class Magnoliopsida; order Poales; family Poaceae; genus Hordeum; species Hordeum pubiflorum. Next base: position 1,863 of record CBMN011749313.1, read on the forward strand.
CAATCTAAAGGATTTCCGATTATATCTAGGACAGGTTTAATTTTGATGTGCCACAAGAAAGAAAATACATACTACAACTGTGTAAGAAGGCCTACTGCCTAATTTCAGATGCAAGAGAATAACCATTTAATGGTATAAAATTAGATAGGTGTGTTGACTTCACCGACCATGTATTGCATGGGCACACAATAAAAAGATGTACATGTCATCTAGTCAGGTGCCCTATAGAAAACAGTAATACAGCAAAGGATATGGACAGTCAGAGAACATACTTGATCTCCTGCGTTTGGACCATCTGAGTGGAAAAGTATAGGGCGGCAGCGTTTATCCTCATTCATCAAACTTGAATTTTGGAAGTGCGCTATTAGAGATGATTTCCCTTGGATTCTAGCATATGCAAGTGATGCTACCTTCTCGCTATTGAATTTCTCCCACCTTTTCCCATGAAATATCTGAAAGAGACAGGCATGTATGTTGTTCATTTATCGACTAACATTAGGTAAAAAATGCTTAGTGCGTGAAACCAGAAATGGTAAAGGTACTACTGACTACCTGACATGCAATATCCAAAATCCATGCAATTGTAGCATGATAGTGTAATACAGGTAGTTATGGAAAAAGAAATGAGGAAGGAAAGCATAGAAAATAATCATATAAAATGTCAAAATGAAGCTTTATCTAGTACTCCCGGATGTATATAGGCGTATTTTAGAGTGTAAATTCACTCATTTTGCTCCGTATGTAGTCCATATTGGAATCTCTGAAAAGGCTTATATTTAGGAACGGAGGGAGTACACTGCAGTCATTTGATAACTTGTAACATCTCACCTTGTAGAATGGAACAATATGCTGAGGACTGATCATATTGATGAATGCATAGCCCACATTGCATTTATTCTGAAAATGCACATGAGCACCATTAGGCCGTTGTATGCAAGTAATGGCGAACCAAGGATAACAATGCAACAGCTGTTTACAAAGAAAAGCTCCATTCACCTTAAAGTCAATTGGAAGATAAATAAAATCATAAGTTCCCTTGTGATTTTCATCAATAGCGGTCAAAAGCATCTTAGAGGTGTACCTGAAATACCATTGAGGTAATAGAAACATCAAAACATGACATGACTTCAAATAGTGACACAGAATAAAATCGGAAAGTCTCAGATGTATACTTGTTTGGGATGTTCTTTATCATTAATGTAGTCCGGGAATCCTCGCCACAGACTATACGCTCGATGTCTAGCTCATACTGCCTTTTGTTATCAGATTGATTAGCACATGAATCGTTTCTTCGGCTCCTTGCACGTTCACCCGGTGAATCAAATGAAGATGGGGGGCCTATATGACCCCTTCCATGAAACATATGCCCCCTCTGCTGAGGAGATCGAGCACCAATGTGTACAGGGGACATGGCTGGGTTCCCTCCACTCTGAGGGAACATACTAGTGAGCTCCAACTGATGCAGATGGGGACTACCAGAGAAACCCATGCTTCCAGCACTCCCAGGATGGAAACTTGGTGCTTCCATCAGCTCCCCTGCATAACCAGTTCTCCTATCCAGAATTGATGGATTGACAGCTGGTGCAGATCCAACATGATGATTCACTGGAAGGGCATTTTCAAGCATGCGAGATGTTCTTGAAATTCCATGCACTTGCGTGGGAGGTCGAGATGGTATATTATTGATAAATGACCCAGAGTTCGGCCATAGCATGGGAGAAGAGGTATGATGATGGGAGTTATTTGAATTATTCCACGCTAATTGATGGCCATGAAGGGGGCAGCTTCCAGTTCCTGAAAACCCAGGTGCTACAAGAACAAGGCATGCCCATGTAAGCCTGATTGCATTGTCTAACCAGAACAGTTGCAAGCTAAAAAATAGTATAGTTAGGCAATTACCATCAAGCTATAAAAGCTTCCGTATTATTGATATCAAGCATATGTTCTTTTAAAATAACATTTTCAAGAAAATGACCGGAAGGGAGAGAGGGATCTTGAGATGCCAAATGAACCTAACGGAAACAGTGTCCCCATAAAAATATGGCTACATCAGTAAATAAGGTACCCAAAGTAGTACCTTCGGTGTGACCAGAAGAATGACTACCAAGATTAGCAGAACCAACTTTGTAAAGATGTCTGCTCTCCGTTCCTTCAGCAGCTCTAGAGTTGCTCTTAACTCCAATGGGTGATATTGCGCCTAAGTTGCAAGAAATACCATTACTTTGGCCATTGCGGAAGTCAGGAAGGGAATGTGGATTGAAAGCTCCAATCCCGTGAAATCCATAATTCAAGTGTCCATTAATCTGTCCACTCTTTCCAAGTGAATGACCATTCTCACCAAGAGCAGACCGGTTGTTATGTGTTACTGCAGTTGCAATTCTAACAGGAGAGGATATGCTTTGCATAGTACTTGAGGGAACATCCAGGAAAACTCCCTCCCTGAATTGGTGCATTGGTGGCTGAACTCTGGGACGCAGAACCCGAGAGATCCCATGTTCAGGGCCAGCGGAAGTCATGGAAGCCATGTTGACAGAACCTTGCATTATGTCATACACAGGTTAGTAAATGCGACTAGCAGCAGAAATATTTTTCATGATTTGAAATCAGACTGCATACCATAGTAAGGTGACGGCAGACTGTTTGCATTTCCTAGCTTGAATGCACCATACTCTTCCTGCTCCAACTCAGGATGCCTATGCCGCATCAAACTGTTGTGCAAAAACTAGCATTACTAACACAGTTGTAAGAATAGCATAAGGAAAGTCAGATGCTCTTGATTTTTCCTCCAAAAATAAAGTTTAGACAAGCCTAATAATACAAAGAGGGGACGTTCTGCATCAAGTTCTAAAACATATCTTCCTGCACGTCATATGAAAAGACTTTTACACCTACCCAATTTCCTCCAAACTCCCAAGCACATTTTTTTGTTGCAGAAGTATACAACCAACTTTGAAATAAAGTGAAAATGCCGACTCAATAAATAACAAAAAGTCAATCACAAGTTTGTGTGTTTAATAACTATAACATATTTTATTGAAGAGACAGGAATTGCATCAGCCCAGTGTATACTGTATATGTCCAGTGACGATATGTTTACAACTTCACAGCATATGCAGGACGATAAACACCGTGAATTATAAACTTCTTCAATTCGCAGATACCCAGATAACTTTATACAAAGTTGGTCTGCGAAGGTTGCTGATATTCTGCTACTACCTGAGGCTTCAGGTCTCTTGCTTCCTAATTGGTAGATATAGGTCATTATTCTAGTTTTGGTTAGCTTTTGTTCTTCTTAGCCTTTTTGGTTTCTTGTTTGCTGGTTTCTTAGTTTTTCTGTTGATTTTTGGCTTTCATTGGTTGTACCTTGTGCCATTTCAATGCCTTCCTCTAATAAAAAACAACAGCATTTTAAAGCGTGTTGGAAAAAAAGAATTTCATGAAGGGTAGCGGACACAAGGTGTGTAATAAGGCTCTTCAAAAAGCAAAGGCAACTAGAAGCACTAAAAATGGACAGATGCACAAAATTATGGTCACAGTATACCGTTTGCCGTCGCCCGGGCAGCAGCGTTCCAATCTGATTTTCTTTCCTGCAATCTCTCTCATGTTCAAAGCATAAAGTGCAGCTTCAGCTGCTCTGATATCAAAAAACTCAACGGATTTGTGATGGCCCTTTTGTATAGTCTCGTGAATCTGATAAAGAAGGAAGTTAGTATCTGTAGTGTACCAGCTGACATAAGAGCTGATTGGTTTACGGGCCATACCGCTTTGATTTCACCATAGCCACCAAATATATGACGAAGATCATCATTAGTTACAGACTGGTCTAGGTTAATCACCGCAAGCGTACCCTGGTTATTATCATTCTCCAAAGGGTTCTCCTATTGGAACAAAGTCAGCATTAGATGGTTAACATTCTTGCAAGTATAAATACATTTCCAGTGCCAAATAAGTACCAATAAAACAAATAATGGCAAGCAAACATCATAGTAATATCACATTAAGTAATGTCAAAGCATCACATCATATCAAGTTAGAATGCATTATATCAAGGAAATACCTTTGGGATGGAGTAATGTATGTCAAGTTTCCACTGCCTGAATGGCTTGCTTTGAAGCGCTTTCATGGCACGTTCTGCGGATCTTATATCATAGTAAGATATCATCACTAAACCATGATGTTTGTAGGCAGTGTAAAGTGTTCGGATGTCTCCATATTGCTGCAAAGAAAATAAATGCTATCCGGTGAAATCTATTACCTTCAGAGTTGGGACAAAGTCTAGCTGGAAGATGAAACTTACCTCAAATAGGAGTTTCAATTCAGTATCCTCAACATTGGTATTAATGTTTCTAATGAAAAGGGTTCTCGAGGGGTTTTCACCATACAGTAGGCCATTTAACCCAGTCTGACCGGTGTTGGCTCCACCGTTATGTTTTAGCAACTTGTTATTTTCATCAGCTTCCAATTCCATTCCACCTCCAGTAGAGAATATATCGTCATCGATGTCATCCATGTTATTAGCACGGGCAGGGTGACCCACATTATAAAGAACACCTGACAATAAGTCATCGTCATCAGGGAGGAGATTGCCAATTACTTGTGTCTCAATTTCCTGAGTTAATTCAAATGGCTCGTCATCTGCATGGTTGAGTTCCTTTTCAGCTGGTTGGCCAACAAGGCCATTCTTGGGTGTTAGTCTCACTGCACATCAGCAAATGAAAAGTAGTTTAATATTAAGCACTAATATTATTGCGGATCGTCTCTTTTCACACTTGGATTTAGCATGAAAAGCACAGGTCAGACTATCATTTCTCAATTGGATCTAGCATGAAAAGCTCAGGCCAGATTGTCTCGTTTCTCACTTGGATGTAGCAAGAAAAGGTCAGATTTCACTGAAGTGAAACAGTCGATAAAAGCAAACAAGCTTCTTATTAATAAGCAAAATAAAAATATTTTCTCTCATACTCATTTCCACTCATCTTTATCTTCTTCTCTTTACCCTTTCAGTTATCTACAAACTATTATTAATATGAACTGAAGGGAGGAGTACCATATTGGATGGAAGCAGTTGTTTAGTGTTACGGAGTACTATAATAAACGAAGTAAAAAAAGCAAGCGACAAGGATCAAGGGCTTACATTTCTTGTCAAAAATGTCTGGAAGGGAGCTTGAGAAAAGTCCATTCTCATATTGGGTCATATTTAAATGTCCCTTTCTAGCATTAGGAAATAAAGCCAATGGCTTCGAAAATGAATCATGTTGTTGTAGAGGATCTTGATCAGCCCTCCAGGGGGTTGGCGGCAGGTTAACATGCCTTTGATGGCCCAACAACTTGTGCTCACCAAAGGGAGTTTTCTGGTCCATCAACTTGTATGGCTCCATAAGCCCTAACTGATCCACAAAATTTGCGGCAATAGGCTTTAGCTTTTCGACTGGAGAAGATGCAACAGACCTACTTCCCAAAATCAATGAATTTTTTTCTGTTCTTGAAAAGAAGAAACAAATCAGCCATAAGAATGAAGGCAACATCAGCATTATTTAATGGAATAATCGTTGTAGGCAACATCCATGTCAATAATCGATACCCAATCACCCCTGTGAGACCATGTGCCTTCCAAATAAGCTGCTTCACCTATATATAGCAAGACAGCTACCTTAAGCTACCTGGAAACAACGATACACATTCTCCAATCTTGCTCGATCAATTGTCCCATATGTGGAACCTCGGATGCCCCCACATATCCCAACTAAACTGTAACAGTGTTCTGCTGGATCACATTTTATTTAGTCTGACAGAAACTACCCTAAGAATAAACTAATAAGCGCCTAGAAATTACACGAATGCTCAGGTAATCACCAACATGCTCAGGAAAACATTCCTGCCTGAAAAGTCCAACAGGCCTCTACAAAAAGAATTCGATAATGATGAAAGGAATTAGCCTATGTCTAGTTGTCAATGACACTCACTAAGTCACCCCAAAACTGAACCAATTAGTACCCCCTGCCCCAAAGTCAGAAAGAATGCAGTCCATCATTAGACATCATTTAAGGATAGCGGGCAATAATTTGGCTATTGCAGTTGGCTTACCACATGCGAGAAGACGATTCGGACTCCACGGGGAGGTGGAACGGGGGCAGCATGTGGTGCCTCTGCTCCATGGCTCTAGCTGGCATCCTGCTAGTACCTTGAAAGATAGACAGATACCAAGTTTCAACACCTCAGGTAGCTCGACTGAAGCGGATCGAGGAATAAACGCGAGAAACTGCTAAAGAAATGCCGTCCCGAGGCCTAGAGTTTATCGACCGTGAACGTAAAATCGAACTCCCGAGCCTGGGCTATGGAACATGGTAGAAATTTTGCAAAATTTAGGACCGAAACAACTCGAATTACCGATTTAAAAAGGTTATGCAAAATTCCGTGCAGAACTATGTGCTCCCAAACTAATTAGCCATAAAACAGCCCAAAAAGCGACGGGAAATTTAATGCCACTCGTCCTCGGCGAGCTCGAAAGAGCACAAGAAACTTGTGATCGAAATAAAAAGGCGGAACAGACCAAAATACTGCCCAACCGCATCAAAGTATCCCCCGAACCCGAGCACAGATCACAGAAAGCGAGAAAAATACGCACAAAATACCCCCAAACAAAAACCTCGAGGAATTCAAACACCATTTTTCTCCACAGGAATGAAACGCACCCTGAATTTGTATGAAAAAACGCAAAAAAAAAAGGTAGAGACGGAGGAATTTGTAGGCTCACCAGATCGGCAGCTGAGATCCCCTTCAGCTTGTCACAGCCTGGAGCTTACCGCAGCACGCAACCCGTGGCCGAGCCCGGAAGAGACGGCTCCATGGCGCAAGCCAAAACGGCCCCCCCGGAGTTCACAGGAGGGCGGATCACACAGCGCAGAGCGACCGCGCAGCTAATGCCCTTGGCGGGGGGCGGCGAGGCGAGCTCAAAGAGCGAGCTCCATCCTCACGCACGCGCGCACCTAACCCTAGCGAGCAAGCGCGGCAGCGGGCACCCCTCCACTCCTCCCCATTCTTTGCTCCTCTTCCTAGGTATGCCGCCGCAGCGCCTCTCCGGCGAGCGAATTCCGGCGAGCTGGTGGTGGACTGGCGGTGGTGAGACGAGACGAGACGGAGCGGAGACGAAGGCCAAAAAAAATCTGTTTAAAGAGCGGCGAAATGCTACACTATTATAATTATTTATTGGACTAAGTGGAAACGCGATACAGAAGGTGCGGGGCCTATATATCCCGCGCCCGGTGCGGTCCCCACCGCGGTAGGCTCACCCGCGGCGCACCCCACCGCGGCGCCGGATTAGCTCCTTCGCCATTCCGTTCATGCGTACCCGGGCCAGGGGCCCTACGTGTCAGTCTGCTGGAAAGGGTGTCAGGGATCGGGACCCACGTTGCCGCGCGTCGGCCCGGGTGGGAAGCGGCGTTTGGACGGGGACGAAATTATTTCGCGGAGGGGTGGGGGTTGGCGCGGTGAGGTGACGCGGAGGTCACGTTCTCCGATTGTCTGGTGTGGGACAGGATAACGCTCACCAGTACGAGTTGTGTGGGGGTCGATCGGGACTGGACCGCTGGAGTTGCTGCCGCCGAACCACCGGGGATTTCGACGGCTCTTGCTGTTAGGTTGGCCGTTTATACTTAGGCCTACTTCAAACCCCAAACGGACGTCCGTTTGTCCGAATTTCGTTCGTTTGGGATCGGAATGAGGAGGCTGATGTTCGTGTCGGGCCGGCCCGGCGTCGAGGCGTCAAACGCGCGGCCCCAACCGCAAGTGGTTCGCGGTGGACATAGAAAAAAATTATGCAACGGCTAATAAGGCATTTTAACATAGCTAAAAAACTTAATATATATAAAAAGTTCACCGTCCTCACGGCCCAACCACAGTTCTTAGATTAATAGACATAAAAACAACAAAAGAGATAATGTGGCCGCCCCGCGCGCGGCAGAAGACCTCGTCGTCGCCATCGCAGCCGCCCTCTTCAAGCGCCACCGTCGCCACCGTCCTCGTCGTCGCTCGTCAGGTTGATGTACGGCGGCGGCGTCCAGAGGTGCGGCGGCGGCCCCCAGATTGGGCCAGGGGCGTACTGCGTAGGCGGCGGTGACGGAGGTGCTGGGGGTGGTGACCACGGTGCCCATGCACGCTCCTTCGCGGGCTCCTCCTTGACCTCCTCCTTGATCACCGCCTCCTCCTGGTCCTCCTGCTTGACGTCC
>CBMN011749326.1:0-12840 GCA_000582825.1 Hordeum pubiflorum
CCCCCCCGCGCATGCTGTTAGTATTGACACAAGACACTAGACACTTCACGATGGGTTTCAGGTTCTCAAATTAGGTAGTGTGCACATGTAGGGCCATGTAGTACAGGCCCACCAAATATTATGGGCACGATGTCTGTAATGATAGTTGTACAAACAACATCAACTACTACATGTCGAATCTCCAAAAAACACGAGCATTACTTCACTTCTTTTTTTAGATGCAACACATGCATACTAGACTTAGACCAACTCGATATTTGTTGGGGGGAAACTCGCATACCATTGCCTCTATAAAGTGCCCCAATTCGTAGATGTGTTGTATGCTTGAACTGTGGACTCAAGGGGGCATGCTCTGTGTACTAGTGGTTCATAGCATAGGAATATTGACGGTGCAGTACACAGTGGTGGCCCACTTCCAGAAAGCCCGGTATTGGGCCAACCTCAGGGCCTAGGAAGCCTAGTGGTAGCGCGGTTCCAGGAGGCTCGGCTCAGCACAAGACAACCATCTTGGTGTACAAGACAAGAAGCCCTCCACGCTAGGCTAGTTAGGAACCATGTATACCTTAGCTCTCGTCCCCTGTATATAAGGTGAGGCTAGGGGTACTCATCTCCATCTGTTCAATAGACCATACTCTCGGTAGTCACATCCAAAATCATCTTGTAACCCCTTCACACGAGGTGCTCACACATCAGTTCAAAACAAATTTATGACGTAGGGTGTTACCTACCATGAGGGCCGGAACTTGGGTAACCCCTTGTGCGAACTGCCTTTTGGTACTTCCGATCACGTTCGCCACCCTACCGAGGGTACGGACGGTTTCCCGTACCGTCATGGCATGCAAGGCAGGGATAGCGTCGGCCGGAGACCGACTCCATATCAGATCGCTAATCATGTCTGATGACTTCATGTCGGGCCAAAAATTCATCTTCGGTTCCTTCAAGTTCGTCACCGACAGCCAATGGTTGCTCTACGACGAGACTCTGCCTTCCCCTGTCGGCACCATGCAATTCAAGAGCATCGAGTCCCACTTGAATCAACATGGCGACACTGTGTGCCTTCACACTCCTCCATCACCCTTGGTTGTTGGCGGGCGAGGCGACGTAGAACACGACTGAGCTCGGAATGGCTGGATCTTCACCAACCCAGCAACCCGGCCGATCGGAGAGTGTGCACATGATCTTCTAGGATGTCGCACGGTCCACGTGACCGCATCCGTCTCTACATAATCCTATATACCTAAGAAGTTTATCCCCAATATCTTATTTATCTTAACATGCAACCTATCCACCTCATCACATGTCCCACCACGCCACCTCTCATTTAGATGAACATGCAAGCCATCCACATCATCAAATGCATGCAATCAATCAACTTTCCACTTTTCACCACATTCATGCCCTCCACATCATCAAATGCATGCAATCAATCAACTTTCCACTTTTCACCACATTCATGCCCTCCACATCATCAAGCGTCCATGCAACCATCTTTTCACTTTCTAACACATGCAAGCCCTCCAAATCATCAAAGAACATGAACCATTCACATTATTAATTTTATTTTTGTTTTCAACAATAATAATTGAACTTGAATGCCATAAGACAATATAACATGTATCCACCCTCTATGTACCTCTAGGTTGAATGTAGTGCGGTACCATTCTCACATATTCTAACTTTATTTTTGATAAATTCATTTCTAAAAATTTCCGCAGCAACACGTGGGCCATTATCTCATTCCTGGAGTGGTCCGACTCCACCATCTTCTTTCGGTCACGCCGATCACCCGACTTACGGCCCTCATTCGGGAAAAAATGCCCTGGTGGTAGATCCAATCATCGACGACTTCCCGCCTTCCTTGAGTTCTTATGGGCAGGGGCAACATGACCAATGTCATATTCCTTGACACCTTGGAAAATATGTGAATCTCTAAGTCCCATCCGAACCATTCACCAACCGACATCCACCATTTGTGTCAAGACAAAAGATGGAACTTCTTGGACAACTTGAGCTGAAGGTCGTCTTCGGGGACGAACAAAACTTCAGGTCAAAAACAATAATGACCTACAAGTATAGGAGATCACAACAGTATTCGAGGGTAGTCTTTCACCAAAATTTATTAATTCGACACTATGAGAGCCAAAGAATATTTGTAAGCAATAGTAGTTGAGTTGTCAATTCAACCACACCTGAGAAATCACTTCTTTACAGCAATTTATTAGTAGCACAGTAATATGATAGTAGTGATAGCATGGTAACGGTAATAGTAGTAGTAAAAAGTTGGTAACAAGTACAACAATTCTAACTTGAGCAAAGGCAATAGCAAAAGAGCTTAGACATGTAGGGATGTTCAGATGAGATTCAATATGCAAAGTCCGCTAAGATCATAACATTAACAACCACAACAGGAACATCCTCACAAACACCAGGAGGGATAGTTGTAGACTTGTCAGCCATTTGCAAAGAAATTTCAGTGAGTATCAACTTATTCAAGTCAAATCTCTTACAAAGAGAGAAGGGCATAACACTAACACTAGCTCCCAAATCACACAAAGCAGTTTTAACATAGTTATTCTTAACTGAGCAAGGCATGGTAGGTATAATTGAATCTCCAACATTTTCAAGAATTTTTCCTTCGAAATTAATAATTAGCAAACATAGTAGAAATTCCAGCCTCGGGCATTTTTCTTTTATCAGTAATAATATATTTCATATACTTAACATGTGGAGGCATTTCATAGCATCAGTCAAAGGAACTTTAAGAAAACAAGGTCTAAGCAATTCAATAAAGTGATTAAAAGTTTCTTCATCCTTAGACTTTAAGACCTTGCTAGGAAAAGGCATGGGTTTTTGTACCCATGGTTCTCTCTCTCTACCATGTTTTCCAGCAACAAAATCCTTTTTTATCATATCTTTTATTTTTAGGAGGTTGGTCATCAATCTCAACTTCAGGTTCAATATTATTAGAACTAGGTTCTCTTCCCATCCTGAGTTTCACCATCAGAGATAGAAACATTATTGGGATTCTCAACGGGTTTTCTATAACAGGTTCACTAGAAGCATGCATAGTTTTATTCTTACTCTTTGTTTTCTTCTTCTTAGGTGAACTGGGTGCACTATCATTAACTCCATGAGAATATTTTTCAATTCTCTTAGGATGACTCTTGGGACACAAAGTGTACCTCCTCTAGTATATACTCCATAAGCATGTGTATTATGTTGTTTAAGCATATCTCTAAACATATCTTGTTGTGATTTAGAAACCTGTTCAAGCTAGTCTGAACCATAGAAAAGTGCATAACATCATTAAAAATTCTAACTAGCACATCGCTCAGTTTCTTGATAACCATAGAATCATGTTTCATATGGTCACTTATTTGAACATTGACGTTATGTTTCTTAACAACAGAGTTATCAAATTCTTCTAAGCATTGAGTAGGAGACATGTTATAAGGAATATCTCCTTCATCAAATTTATAAGGAATATGTACATCTACTACCTGTTTTGGAAGGTAAAGTTGATGTATTTCTTCAACAGGTGGTCAATTCTTTACATTTTTAGCTTAAATACATTTTTCTTTCATATATTTCTTAGCTTCTCGCATATCTTCAGGATTGAGGAATAAAATACCTCTCTTCCTTGGAGTTGTCTTAGGTGGTGGTACGGGAAGTCTCCAATCATCGTCATTTTTCAATAATTTATTTAATAATTCCTGAGCTTGCTCAATGTCCTTTCCCTAAAAATACAATCACCATAATTATCTAGGTACTACCTAGATTCAGTGGTTAGTCCATTATAAAAGATATCAAGAATTTCATTGTTCTTAAGAGATGATCTCGCAAAGCATTGAGCAAAGTGAGAAGCCTCCCCAAGCTTGAGGGAGACATTCTTTCTCAAGTTGCTTAAAGTTGTAAATATTCTCCAAGACAACTTGTTTCATATGAGCAGGAATATATTTTCCAGTAAAGTAATAGATCATATCCTAGGGGCTATGCACACAATCAGGAGCAAGATTATTAAACCAAGTTTTAGCACCTCCCTTTAAAGAGAAATTAAAGGAAACAACCTAAGGATATAATAGTATTGAATATTTTCCTCTTGAGCAAACACAGTGGCAATATCATTCAATTTAGTCAAGTGGGTAATAACTTTTTTCAGACTCATAACCATGAAAAGGATCATATTCTACCAAACTAACAAGTTGATGATCAACGGAGAATTCATGATTCTTATGATTGACAACGTTGGAGAAGTGGCAAATTTGAGATCAAGTTTCATCATTTTGTTCATGGCTTTTTCTTTAACCACTACAAGAAATATACTAACTTGTGACCTTCTATTAGTGACCTTGAAAGAAATAGTCGTAAATCTATGACCATTTCGAACCAATTGGTCGTAGGTTGTTTGGGAGGATCCAAACCCTAAACCATAATGACCATTTTATTCAAAAAGGTCGTAATTGTCTTACACGAAATGGTCATAAAGGAGACAACAGTGGTGGACGGCCTTATTTCTACCTAATTATGACCAATATAGATGGTCATCATGATGTAAACGTGAATGCTTTTATATGACTGGGCGCCACCTCGTCAATTTTGCCTATGTGTCAATTTTTGCCTATGTGTCATGTCCATGTGTCAATTTCGACTTACATGTCTGGGTAGCAATAGGTTTGAATCATATAGCTGACCAGTGGGACCCACCCTACTGAACAATGGGACCTGCCATGTGGGACACGCCATGTCATACTGACTAGTAGGAGCCGCTATGTGGACCCGCCTCGGTTGACCAGTAGGACCTACCCTACTGACTTGTGGGACCCACCCGTCGGACTAGCCCTGCTGACTAGTAGGACCCGCCATTTGGGACCCACCTCGGTTGACCAGTAGGACCTGCCCTACTGACTAGTGGGACCTACCCGTCGGACTAGCCCTACTGACTAGTAGGACCCATCACGTGGGACCAACTGTACTGACTAGTGGGACCGTGCACACATGCCCGCCAGTGCCCCTCCATCCGTTTTGTGCATGTGGCCAATAATGCGCAAAAAAGGGGAGTATGGGGTTCGAACCCGAGATCTCTTGGTCATTCGAACAGAACCAGACCACTATGCCACAAACCATTTAGTGGTAATAATCCAAACTGAAACTTATTGAATATAACTTTCTGGGTCTAGGCCATGGTAGGACGGGGCCCTCCTTCTCTCCACCCCTTTTTTAGAACCATTTTTCGCAATGCCGAGTGGGCAGACGGCCCATAGGCCATATGAACGTGCATATCGATCGGTGGGAAATAGGGGATTCACTCATGTTTGAGTACACAACAGCTTTAGGGAGTTCAATTTTTGTTGGAAAGTCTGAAATGAAATTTCACCGTCAAGTTTCCATATGACCTCGGATCGAGATGATCCAAAATTCGATTTGGTTCTCAAAGTTTAAAAATGGTCTAATAATTTTGAAAAATGGATTGGTGTCAAAAAATGTTGAGCTTGTTTTTGAAAAATGTTAAATGTGTATAAAAAATGTTGACTATGTATTAAAAATGAAAATCAAATAAATGAAAAATGTTAAATGTGTAAATAAAAACATTAAATGTGTATATATAAAATGTTAACCATGTATTAAAAATGATAATAAAATAATTGAAAATGATAAATGTGTTAATGAAAAAGATAAATGTGTATAGAAAAATGTTGATCATGTATTCAAAAATAATGAGAATAGAGAAAATGTTTGTCATGTATAAGAAAAATGTATACAAAAATTATACAATGTGTATGAAAAAATTTGATCATGTATTTAAAAAATAATAATCTAAGCATTTAAAAATATGTTATTTCTTTATTAAATGTTTAGTGTGTTTTCAAAAAAAATTAAACTTGCATGCAACCATTTGGTCAATCCACATGACATGTGGTTTAATATTTTTGAAAACTGGAGTGGTCCAATTTTGCAAAAAACTTTGTATATTCTTCACAAAAAAACATGTTTTTTACACTCCGAAAATAGAAAATGGAATTTTTGTGCAAAGAGAATGAAAACCCCCAAAACAACATTGTTTGACATCCCAAGATACACACATGTGCACTATATTGGGTCATTTGAACAAACTATGCGAAAATTGTGGCCGTAACATTGGTCATTTGACTTGAAAGGCATGAATCTTCATACATCGTAGCCCGTTACTGTGAATACTTTTTTTAATATATTTTCCATATTCCATTTTTCTATTTTCCTCTAAAACTAGGTCACATATAATGACACAACGCGAAGGTTTTCCATTTTTTATTTATTTTTTAAAAAAATTCTTTTGCCGGTTTCAAAATATGATCAAAATGGCGGGCATGACCTTTTGTAGTTAGGCGTGGAATCTTGCAAAACTTTGGTGGAATATTTTTAATAAACGAATACTTGTGCTCCTGACAATGATTTTTCAAAAAAAATATGAGTAAAGTATGAAGAAGTTGTAGTTTAAATTTGACCCGATTCCTGCTCAACCGGCCCAAATTTGTAATTTTGATGAAAGGTCGATGGAAGGCTTTTGACACCCAACCATTTGGTAAATTGCACATTAAATATGATCTAATATTTTTAAAAGTTGATGCGATCCAATTTTGCAACAAATATTTGGTAGGTTCTTCACAAAAAACAACCATTTTAGCACTCCAAAAATAGGAAATGGTTTTTTTGTGTAAAGAAAATGAAAACTCCATTTGGAAACATTGTTTATCATCCTAAGATACACACATGTGCACAATATTGGGTCATTTGGATAAACTATGCCTTGATTTTCGCCATAACATTGGTCATTTGGCTTGAAAACCATGATTCTTCATACATGATAGCTCATTTCTGAGAACACTTTACAAAATAAGTGACGTATTTCAAGTTTGTTATTTTTCCTAGAAACTAGGTCATATATAATGACACAATGCGGAATTTTCCCTTTTTCGATTTTTTTAATTTGTTATGCCGATTTCAAAATGCGGTCAAAACATCGGGCATGGCCGATCTTAGCTAGAGATGGAATGTTGCGAAACTCTTGGTGGATCTCTGATGAAGTGACTACTTGTGTACCTCAAAATTATTTTTGAAAAAAATATGAGCAAACTATGTGGCAGCTCTAGTTCAATTTTGACCAAGTTACGACTGAATCGGTGAAAATTTATCTTTTTGATGACAGACGGATCAAAAGCATTTTACATGCAACCATTTGGTTAATTGTACATAAAATCTGGTCTAATATTTGTAAAAATTGATGCAATCTAATTTTGCAACAAATATTTGGTAGGTTCTTCACACAAAAAAAACATTTTTAGCACTCCAAAAAAAGGAAGTGATTTTTTTGTGGAAATAAAATGAAAACTCCCTTTGGAAACATCATTCGTCATCTCAAGATACACACATGTGCACAAATATTGGGTCATTTTAACAAACTATGCCTTTATTTTGGCCATAACATTGATCATTTGGCTTGAAAGCCATGATTCTTCATACTTGACAGCTCATTTATAAGAACAATTTTTAAAAATAATTGATGTATTCCAAGTTTGTTATTTTTCCTGAAAATTAGGTCGCATATAATGACACAATGCGAAGTTTTTCCCTTTTTCGATTTTTTTTAATTTGTTATGCCGATTTCAAAATGTGATCAAAACATCGGGCATGCCTGATCTTAGATGGAGATGGAATGTTGCGAAACTCTTGGTGGATCTCTGATGAAGTGACTACTTGTGTACCTCAAAATTATTTTTGAAAAAAAATATGACCAAACTATGAGGCAGCTATAGTTCAAATTTGACCCAGTTACTTCTAAATCGGTGAAAATTGGTCTTTTTGATGACAGGTGGATGGAAAACATTTTACATGCAACCATTTGGTTAATTGTACATAAAATATGGTCTAATATTTTTTTTAAAAATGCAATCCAATTGTGCAACAAATATTTGGTAAGTTCTTCACAAAAAACCCCATTTTTAGCACTTCGAAAATAGCAAGCGATTGTTTCGTGAAAATATGAAAATCCCTTTGGAAACATTGTTTTTCATCCCAAGATACACACATGAGTACAATATTGGGTCATTTTAACAGACTATGACTTTATTTTGGCCATAAGATTGGTCATTTGGCTTGAAAAGCCATGATTCTTCATACATGATAACTCATTTTTGAGAACACTTTTCAAAAGTAATTGTCGTATTTCAAGTATGTTATTTTTCCTGGAAACTAGGTCGCATATAATGACACATTGCGAAGTTTTTCCCTTTTTCGATTTTTTTGAATTTGTTTTGTCGATTTCATAATGCGGTCAAAACAGTGGGCATGACCGATCTTAGCTAGAGATGGAATGTTTTGAAACTCTTGGTGGACCTGTGATGAAATGACTACCTGTGTACCTCAAAATTATTTTTCAAAAAAAATATGAGCGAACTATGAGGCAGTTGTAGTTCAAATTTGACCCAGTTACTGCTGAATCGGTGAAAATTTGTCTTTTTGATGAGAGGTGGATCGAAAGCATTTTCCATGCAACCATTTAGTTAATTGTACATACAATGTGGTCTAATATTTTGAAAAATGGAGTGGTCCAATTTTGCAACAAATATTTGATAGGTTCTTCACAAAAAATACCATTGTGACACCCTGGAAATAGAAAAAAAATATGCAAAAAACTTATTTATGAGAACACTTTTTTTAATACATTTGTCTTATTCCATTCCAAGGTTGTTATTTTTCTTAAAAACTAGGTCACATTTGGTAACACAATGCGATGGTTTTTCAAAAAAAAATCAGGTCATAAAATAGCTAAAAGGAATTAGCACCTTATTTTTAGTCTATCACGACCAATTTAGATGGTCATAACGTCATCGAAGCTTGTATTACGTTCTGATTGGTCCATAGACATCTCATGCGGATCGTGCGTCAAACACCGTCGGATACTCCATGATCCAACAACAACGTCTCACCCCTCGTCCCTCTCATCCCCCTCCTGGATCAAACGCCTCTCCCTCTCATCCACCTCGTCCAAACCCTAGCTTCCCTCGCCCCGCACCCGAGCCGCCCAAAGCTCCCCCCCGGCAGGGGCGCCCTTTGATGCTATCCTCCCCCCCCGCCCCTCCTTTGTCTCCTACCCCAACATAACCACCCGCCGCATCGATCCCCTTTCGTCTCTCTACCTATCTCCTAATTCAGATCGAGGGAGCCGCCGCACCTCCTATCCGCCCCTGCCTCCTTCTCACCCAGCGTGAGCGCCCAATTACCATGGCATCGCTGCTGGCTTGCTCGCCAGCGCACGCTTGCGTGCTTTGATGCGCGGTGCTCCATCGAGCTGGCCGAAAGCGGCATGCGTGTGGCCTGCCTCGGGTTTGCGATGGCGGCGCTACATGTCGGCCATGGGTGGACGGCTACCAGGAAGGCGATGGCGATGGTGCCGTTTCGATCCGATCCTTAAGGTAACCCTCCCCTTCCCCTTCTATCCTCAATTCGATTCGATCTGATAGTTCTGGATGAACATTGACCACCGTGTATGTTGCTCCATTCGTCATGTTCCGGTGTGCTGCAGGACACCCCTGGATCTTGCTGTAGGAGGTGGTGTTATGCCCCACGACAGGTAGGCAGTGGACGCACTAGATCTAAAGGTCGGGCATGTTGCTATCAGCATCTTACACGTCCCCGAGCTGCGACCCTCGCTCGCGCTTGATGGCGGTGCCTGCCCAAGCTGCTCCCTACCAGAGGCAACGATGAGTTCAAGCCCTTCCTCCACCGCCTCGTAGAGTTAAAGTTCAGGTAATCTCTGGTGTTGAATTAGAGATGTGATACACCCTTCCAGTGCCAGATCCAAGACCTGATCTTAGCTTTCATGCAGATCTAGCGTTGCATATTCTGATTTCATGTGATTAACTTTGGCTGCAAACTAATTCATTTGAACAATTTATTAACAAATGCAACTCAAATATGAACATTAGTATTTGTTACTTATATTATGAACTAATTGCACATGCTTTCTCTGTGCTTCCTCTGCTTACATTCAGAATTGTTTGATGCTAATGATGAGGATATACTAGGAGCATTGCTTTCACCTACAATAATTGCCTCAATTTAATAAAGTACAACCGACAGAACATCTACTGCAACTACTCTTATGACTTAGGACATCCATGGTCAAGGTTTACTACTAATATTGGAACATATTTGAATGCTCTCTACTATTAAGTATGAAGACTCTCATTTTCACATTGTGTTTTTTTTGTTTGTGCTATCCTCTATTGAATTCAATAAAGTTCTAAGAATCCTCCCTGCCCTTCTAATAGCCCAAATGTGAAGTAGTATTACTAATGATGTTAAGTTGTTTAAACATGTTTGCTGCTAGCTTTAAAGTTGATCTAAAGAACCATTCATGCATTTACAATTCATGATTTCCTCTGTTGTTTGTAATTGTTATGGTTAACTGTGCTAGCAGATATTGCTTGGAAGTGTCATTCGTAGAGTCTCATCTCTTTTACAAGAGCTACAAGTGTTAGTATCAGTTCGCTTGTGCAATCCTTTCTTATTTATTTTCCTGAATGTCTTGAACATTCCTCTATTACTGTGTGATGTTATTACTATGGTACCTAAACGTTGGGATTAAATGATTAATTCAACATGCTAATGAAGAATGTTGAATATTTTGTGAATTGGCTTCTTCTGGGAATTTTGTTGGTCGATTTGTACCTATTAGTCCATTATGGTGGTGATCCTCTTTACTTTATTGCCGGAATAAGATTGATCTTGGAGTGATCCTATATATTGTAGCATACAAGACTCACGTGGAATTAGTTAAGTTGATATTAGATACATTTGTTGGGTGCTCCATTAGTGGTTTATACTTGAAACCTGACCTGTCATTTCTAGTAAATATTAAGCATCAAAGTGATTTTATGCATGCTATTGGTAACTGTATACTCTCTCCTAACAATTTTATTACTTGTTGTTTGAAGGCTGATTAGAGCCTAGCTATTTTTTTCCTTTGAAAGCCTATTTTTTGATATCATATGCTCATTGAGCTATATAAGAACAAGTAGATCATCCTTTCACCGTCTTCGGCCGCCTCAGGGGCCTTATAGCATTGTCTTCTTTGTTCCAGACTAGTTTAAAAATTGATGCATGTGCCCTGTTCTAAAGTGGAAAATCACTGATAGCTCTGTCCATCTCCTCTGTTCTTGCACTATGGTGGCACTTATCATTTGCAAAATATATCTCAATTTTCGTCGTTATGAGAATGTTCTATGCATGGTTTC
The DNA here is from genome assembly GCA_000582825.1 of Hordeum pubiflorum. Lineage (NCBI taxonomy): Eukaryota > Viridiplantae > Streptophyta > Magnoliopsida > Poales > Poaceae > Hordeum > Hordeum pubiflorum. The sequence goes on from CBMN011749326.1 coordinate 11,274, forward strand.
CTGTTAAATCTAAAATTCTGCTGTAATTCTTTGTTGTTATTATGTTCCTAACTTTTCTTAATTTATTATTCATAGATGCTGGCCTTCATTCTTCAAAAGTGGGGTGTACAGGAGCTCTAGGTAGAAGAATCCCAAAGAAAACCCACACCCAACAATGTGTTATAGCTCACTGGAGCTAGTTATGTGTATATTTAGTTATATTTTTTATAGTTGAATACCAGGTTTGTACCATGCATGATTGTAATGTACTTTATTTGCCTATTGAATGAAATTTTATGCATTATTGTCTCTTTTTGAATAAAATTATTTAATTGCATAAATAGAGAACTGACATGTGGGACATAAACAACAATCCTGGTAACTGGGGCCCATTTGACTAGTGGGACCCACTTTAAAATGGAAAAGATACAAAAGAAAACTAACAACTGGGCCAGAAAAAGGTCGAGGCCCAAAAATGTGGATTATAAAAGGTTGAGTCCAATAAAATAAAAAGGTGTTGGGCTAAGCCCATGTGGCTAACCAAAATTAACGGGAGAAAAATATTTTAATGGCCTGAATTAGTGGGCTCAGGCCATATAAAAGGCAGAACTGGACTGGGCTAATTCTAATCTATGACCAACTAATTTGGTCACAATTATGCCACGTCAGCACGGCCACGTCGGATCTGACATGGTCTGGGCAAACTGTCAGTGTCCAAAACAATTGGTCGTAGAGTCCACAACCTTTTATTTTGGTCGTAACCTTCTACGACCATTGCACAAAAAGGTCGTTAAATTTACTTACGACGCTCAACTTTTGACCAACTGTTTTTGGTCGCAAAGAGGTCATAAATGAATAATAACGACCATTCATGGACCAATTTGGAGGGTCACGATATAGCATAATTCTTATAGTGAGCAAAGAAACCTTCTAAACCATTATTACCATCATAAGCCATGAAAATCTCGAGTAAACTCCTCATCGAATGTATATGATTCAGGCACATCAAATATTTTACTTCTAACATGAGTACTAGGCGTAGCAGGTGGTTCATAATTTTATGCACTTTTCGTTTCTTTAGCTTTAGGAATACAAGCATTAAGTAATTCACCAAGTGGCATAGTTTTATCAAGCAGAGTAGAAGCATCATCATAAGTATCAACAATAACAGAAGCAGTGCCTACTATATGTGACATATCATCATGCAAAGCATCTGGTGGTGGTGTCACGAGTTGACTCAAAAATAGAAGGCGAATCAAGCGTAGAGCTAGTTGGTAGTTCCTTACCTCTCCTCGTCTTAGAGGGCATGATCTTAGCTCTCGCATCATTGAGATTCTTCATAGTAAAAATAAATTGTAGCAGATAATTGACTCCCAAGTGAACTTAATAAATAGAGATATGCTCCCCAACAATGGCTCCAGAAAATGGTCTTAATGACCCACAAGAATATGGGATCGCAACAGTCTTCGAGGGTAGTATTTTACCCATATTTATTGATTCCACACAAGGGGAGCCAAAGAATATTTATAACCTTAGTAGTTGAGTTGTCAATTCAACCACACATGAGAAATCACTTCCTTGCAACAAT
>CBMN011749357.1:0-10908 GCA_000582825.1 Hordeum pubiflorum
CCCCCCCCCCCCCCCGCGCTATCTAGTTGTGTGTGTTTGAAAAAGGTTCGCACATTATCATAGAACGGTTCTCGTTCATTAATGAAAATGGTTCCTATGATTTTCTTCCTTGCGGTCATTCCAAATTAGGATGTAGGTCAGAGATACGCTATCTAGCTCTGTGTGATTAAGAGTGGGTTGCATGCATAAAGTGATGGATCCTTCTAGTTGAACGAGAAAGGTTCGCACACGGTCGTAGAAGGGTTCCTATTACTTTCTCCCCTGGGGTAATTTGAAATTATTATGTTTGTAAAAGAATGTTGCGTACTATATTCTTATAAGTCCGAATTCTTCTCGTTCGAATTTAGGAGTGTGTCGTGTTGTTGTCTACGTTGTTCTATTATGTGCTTCTGTGTTTAACGAAAATACTTCCTGCCTGTCACGGGCCGTCGAGCTACCATGTATTGACTGAATATTGGGGGATCAGAGTGCGAGACGCGCCATAGTTATGTGTCTATCTATATGATCACTTAGAGGCGCTTTAAATCATTTTGTATTTTATCAAATTACGAACTTCTTCTCTAAAAAGAAGAGTTGTTAATTGTAAGACCAAGTGGTAAATCAATAAAATAAGGGTGACGAGAAGTAAATATAGTTTGCACAATGAATTGATGTAGAATTGGATGTATAACAATTAGTCGAGATTGTAAAACGACATAGTCAATTGTAGGATTGAAAATTAAAATGCATGTGCCCATGATAGTAGCTTACAACTTCTAAATAAAATCTTCTGCGCAGATACCAAAAAGAAAATTATAAAATAAAAAAGATGCAAACGCTTGGATGAAACGCCAACTACCAGCTGTTGGTGGTCTTCATCTTCCGTAGGTGTGTTTGAACCTTTCCACTGTTTTGAACATATAAGGGCATCTCCAACGTCGACCCTCAAACTTTTCGCAACTGTCCGGACCATGCTTTTCAGACCGCAGAAGTCATCCAACACAGTCCTGTATCGGTTCACGGCGCGGTCCGGACGTGATTCTTTCGCAAAATGGAGGCAAACGTGGAAGAGGTCTGCGGGAGTCCGGACCGATCATAAGCCCGCTTCTGACCATCTTGGCTCATAAAAAATCCCTCTCCCCCTCCCCCGCGCGCTTCCCTCCCGACGCCAGCCGTTCGCATTCATGCCGTCGTAGAGCGTGTCGCGACACATTGAAGGCCGCTCATGGCGGACGCGACCTCTCACTGCCTCCGCCACTGAAGCGGCCTGCCGGCCGAGGGCGCCGCCCGCTACATGCTCGGCTGAACACGCCTCCTCGCCGCATTCAACGCCTCCATTAAACCCACGTGAAAGCCGAGGAACCTACTCCGGCCACACATCCGTTCGTGAGCGGGTCCGCATTAAACGCAACGTCGGGCGAGCTCCTCCCGTCCGCCCTCTATTTAAACGGGGTCAGACGCCGCGCAAGAATCACACCCCTCTGCTGCCCCCCATCTCCTCCTTCACCATTTTTTCCACTCTTCCGATGGCTTTCAAAGAGCAGTTCTCCAGCATACAATCCGGCTGGATACGAGCACACCGGCACGGAGGGGAGCACGGCGGCAATCACGCCTCCCGTGTCTGCGACCACGACTCTCGTGCCTGTGGCCGCGCCTCCCATGCCTGAGGCAGCGCCATGCAGGCAGAGACAGAAGTCGGGTGCGCGGAGAGCGACAAATCGGTGGTCAGTGCCTCTGCGTTCGCCGCCATCATCGAGGAGAAGTAGAACACGGGAGCCGACGCCGCTTGCGTCTCATGAAGGCCACCGCCAAGGCGACACCGGCATACACAACCGGTGTCTTGCCCGGTTCTTCTCTTGCGAGAACCATCGCCGACCCCGCATGGCCTCCACGGAACCGGAGGAGCCCCCTTCCCCTCCTACTGAAGCATCAGTCGGGGGTTCTGCTTCGATGAGTGGTGGCAAAGCGAGCTGTTCTTTGCGCTGAAGCATGTGCCTCTAGGGCTCTTGGCAGTCTCGTGATCGGGCTGCCGGACATGGAAAAGACAAAGGGATCCACCGCAACCGGCCGTAGACTAGTGTAGTGTATCCGCGTCGTGGGAGTGGAGCTCCGCGTGACCGTACGTGGACATAGTCTTACCTTTTTAGTTATAATATGTTTAAAAGGTAAATGTTTCCGTCCGGTTTATATGAAATCATCATGTTTATATGAAATCCGGTCGTGTTTGTACGAATTTGTCCGGTTAGTTTGAATTGTTATCAAAATATATGCGTCTAGTGTTGGATGTCGTCCTCCTACATCTGTGTCCATCTGCGGACGAATGCAAGAGAAAATTTATGGGTTGCCATTGGAGATGCCCGAATTGGCCTGCTTAAAGCATCTACAACCGGACGCCTCAAATGACCCCCTAAATGCCCGTGGACATGCCCGGTCGGTGACCGAACATGAGAGAGAAGAAAAAAAGTGACCCAACCGGACCCCTCATATCATCCATATACGTCCGGACTGTCCGCGAACCTCATATCCATTTCAAATATAAGGAGGATATGAGGGCTCGCGGACACGTCCGGCCAGTCCGCCACGTAAGAAGCGATCCCACCCCGAACCACCTTTTCTTTTTCTTTATTCATTCTTTTCTTTCTTTCTTTTCCTCCCACCAATCATGTGCAAGTGACCAGACATACGAAGAAGAAAGTGAGGAGTGTGGCTGCGCGGACGGACAAATAGGAAACACGCCCGGTCACTAACCGGGCACGTCCGTGGACGTTTAGGGAATCATATTTGCTAAGTCTGGCTGCATATGCTCTTACGCTTGGTTGTGTCACCGCCCCAAGTTGTATGATAGTGACCGAAAAAGTCATGGATGAACCGGGTACATATGAACCCACTTTGAAAAACACATTTTGAAATGACAAAAAATTCTGAAAAAAAGTGCGCGTGGACGTCTTCATATTCTATGTGCGTGCAGAAAGTTTCACGAAAAAACAACTTTTTTATGGCCTGTGCAAAAAAGACAAAACATTCTGTCGCGAAACACTATTTAGAAACACTAAAATTTATCTTTTTTACGGAGACAAAACAAAAAGATTTTTTTTTCATAAAACTTTATGCCGCGGACATATTTGTGCGAATATGTATGCATAAAATTTTGTTTAGATTTTTTTTAACATTACAAAACGTGTTTAAAATACATTTTTTAAAATAGATTCATATGTACCCGGATTTAGGACGTTCACCCAAACTTGCACTTTGTGCTTCTGACCTCTTTCGGTGGCTTCCTAGGCCCCTTGTATGTTGGACACGTGCTCACGTGGTGCCCAGGTTGGCCATAGTGCTTGCATTTCCTGGTGGCAGAAGGTGATTTGCTGTTGCTGTTTCTTTGATTTGCTGGCTTTCTTGTGTTTTGCTCAGTCTCCTCGTCTTGGCCAAACAAGTTGCTAGTTTGACCCCGCTGTTGTTCACGGGTCTGCTTTACCTCAAATTGGCCGGCGCAGTGCTGGTGTCTGCTCACGGGTACATCATGCAGCATATCATATGCATGACGATGGAAATCTCTGGTGTGGGCCAAACTGGCCGGCGCAGGGCTGGTGCCCGTATGCCCAGCGATTATGGTTTTGAACAACACAAAATGGCGGCGTATTTTCTTGATATGAACTCTTGATCTAATATTGTTTATTTAAATAAGTAAAATAATTCACGTCAGAAGGCCATGCACCACAAACGCGTGAATGAATATCTCCATCGAGTTGCCTTGCATAGCTCTCGCCACAGAAAAAGTGGCAATGTGGGATAAGCTGGGAGTGAAATCTTTTCTTTATTCATTTGCATTTTACCTCACATCTTTTTTAAGTGCTGACGTCTTGTATTCTCAATTAATAGCCCTGTCCAGAGCCCATAGCATCTGTGTCAACGGGGTTTGTAGCAGCACTTTCTATTATTTCGGACCAAAGAACATCTTCTCATCATTTTTTTATATGGCATGTTTTTAATCTTATTGAAAAACAGCTCGATTCTAAGCCAATAGCACCTTCATCACATGATATATGGGCCGCTAACAAAAAAGATGACGCCGACGAGCCTACAATGTCTCCAAATAAAACAAAACAAAGGCATGAGGAAAAAAAAACTACGTAGCCACTAGTAAAGGTTCGAACCCTTCCTCCTTGTTGGAACTGTTCGAGGCTAGGCCCGCGGTCCCTGCCTCCTACGCTGCCAACTTGGCAGCCTAGTGCGTGCGCGGTCCTGGTGTGTGACAGCAGCGTGGTCCAGTTTTTTCTATAAGAGGAAAAAAGCATCAAATGAAAATATAGCTGAAAATGCAAATGGGATAAGAGGAGGGACCAGATCCCCACACGAATGAGCGCTTGTGATTGCAGCCGCGCGAGCGGAACTTTATATCTTTGCTTTTCAAATAGATAATTCACATTTTTATAAACTTAACTTTTTTATGTCTAATCTTTTCAGACACATTGTACATTTTGTATATACATTTTCGGATACATTGCAATTTATTTCTATACACATTTAACATTTTTCAAAATGCATGATTAATAATTTTCAAAATATATGTAAAGTGTATTTTGTAATATACTAGCAAAAGGGCCGATGCGTTGCAACGGGAAAAAAATACCACATGCTTTTATAAAAGATGGTTTATAATCTGAGAATTTGTAATTGCAACCTAAACAGAGATGGTCTTAGCCTACAAAAACGCAGTTCAAGATTTCACATGTCTTCTATTTCCACACAGCTTGCATGTTGATTTAATAGGTACATAAAAATGGGCAAGTGATCATCCATTTATTCATGTCACGTGCGGAATACAGTGTTGTTACGAGTAAAGGAAAACGACAAAAATAGACGATGACACATTACCACATTATGAAGAGATGTGTGCATCGTAGTTTAAGCATCACCAGCTTAGGGCATGTTCAACATCATTCTAGCTCCCGGCTCCGCTCCATGACCTCAAGCTCGCCCTCGCACCGCCGTCCCGAGCTCCTCCTCGCAGCACTCTGACTTCAAACCGCTCCGGAACTCCTCATGCCGCCTCTATGCTCACCCAGTTTGGTTCGCCAACACCGTCTTTCTGATAATTTACCTACCCCTTTGCTAAAGGGTCTCTTGGCTTATTGTTTATAATCTGTGTGAAAGAAGATGTTGATGTCACATTTTTTTGTCCTCAAGCCCTACAATCGCCAAGATTGCTACATTTGATATGGTCTTCACCTTTCATGTAATCTGTTTTGAAAACTATAGACATACATATTTTCTATGTGCAAATATTTATGCATTCTCTCTTTTTATTTGTTTTGTAGGGCACATCCCATATTTATTGGGCCTCTCTTTTATTTTCTGTCATGCATGTCTTTACTTATTGAGTTTCTCTAGCAAATCGACCTTCAATTCCGTCTCCATTCCTAATTTTGCCGAGGTGTTTATTTCCAATCCGGATCGATACCAGTATGAAAGAAAAACGGATAATGCATTATTGATTAAGGTTGCATCCCAAATAGTATTTTCAAAATGGTTAACATTTAAAATAATATCATATTGAGATTCTACATATTTTTCTAATCAAATCCATATATAGCGTGTTAAATTTGGAATTAGGTTTAAAAGATATGGGTACTTAAAAAAACATATCAATAATGCACTATTGATTAAGGTTGCACCCCAAATAGTATTTTTAAAATGTTTAAAATAGTATTTTTAAAATCTTTAACATGTAAAAAATAATATCATATTCAGATTCTACATATTTTTCTGATCAAATTCCATATATAACATGTTAAATTTGGAGTTAGGGCTCAAAAGATATGAATAATTAAAAATATATTTGACATGTATCGTGGGTTTAATATAAAAATATCAGTTTTTTTATGTAAAATAGCATGACGGACCAAGAATATCTATTTCCTTTACTTATAGGTATAGATATGTTGTAAGTATAATAAAAAATAAAAAAAATAATAAAAAACAAAACATACAAACAAAACCCGAGGGAGTGGCCTCCCGTACGCCTGGGCCGGTCCTGTCCGGCGCTCGCCAGCAGGCGAGGCTGTGATCTGTCTCGCGTGCAGCGAGACATAAATGCGCACGGCAAACTCCCGATGAATCTTTACCCGAGATGAGTCGGCCCATTAAGTAGCTAAGTACAATAGGAATTTCGGTTTTGGGAACTTTCTGGAAAGGTTCTTGGCAGTTTTATCGGTTTTGGAAGCTTCAAGAAATTACTTTTTTATGATTATTTTGGCTTTTCGTTTTTTAAAGGTGTTTGAATTTCAAATTATGTTTGGATTTCGAGTTTTTTTTTCGAAAATTCAAAATTATATTCTTAAATTTGAAAATGTTTCTGAAAAGGTCAGCTATAGTGCGGCTCTCTATAGTAAAGCAACTTGTGTGTGGTGTCGATGTGCTCGCGCAGTCGAGGATGCTCATGTGCGAAAGACTAGGATCTTGACGCAAAGAGCGTCATGTTTCAGAGGCGTCGTATAAAATGCTGCCACACTGCATTGCTCAATGGGCTGATCAGGTGAGGGGGGCGAGCACACGCCTCAAGCCATCGGGTTGCAACCATGGTCCCGAAACTAGGTTGCTCAAACCATTGGTTCTCGAAGAACAAGTGAGGATTTCGTCTTCGGGAAAGCTTGCGGAGTCTAAAATGAGTGGGCATTGATTGCAAAGAATCGCTAACAGCGAATAGGTTGGAAACTTGGACTCCCAGTCACCGGATACAAACACACGATCAAGCACACTTCTAGTTGGGGATCAGGGCGAGTTCATTGTTCGTCCATGTGAATCCGGCAGCAGATCAAATTTATCTCGGTGCCCTCATAGCAGGTTAAAATCCCCTCCTACCACCATTGGTATAAAAAAGAACGCTTGTGATCCCCGTGGTGCCTCGGCTGGCGACTTGGGGGAGGAAACCAAAACCCGTCATGTCCTCCCTCTACCTCCCTCCTCCTCTCGCCGTCGACTTCGGGGCTCGCCGACGAAGCTCGGCCGACCCCGGGGATGGCGGCGGCAGGGCGTTTTCTCCGGTTGTGCGACCACTCTATGAGGAATGGCCTCGATGGTCGGCAGGCTTGCGGGTTGTGGGTCGACTTCTTCCGAGGCCGATGGTGGTTGTGGCTTCGTCGACCGAGATGCGATGGAGCTCGAGGCAGCAACTTCTTCTGCCTCCATCCCGTGGGCGCATAGCGGCGGATGCGGGCGAGTGGGCCCGATCTGGCATGAGGTGTTGCGGCAGCGGATCTTCGTCTACCTTGGATGCGTGATGGAGTTTCTGGCGGGGGCTTTTGCCTGGTCTCCGGGGGGCATGCAGCGGTGGCTGCGGGCTGACAGGCGAGCCCCATCCGGGCACATCCGGGCCTTGTGCTCGTGCTTGTGGTGGCTTCCGGGGCGACGCAAGGTGCGGGTGCAGACCGAGGTGCTGTGGTGAGCTGTGCAGTGCGGTCGGCAAGCAGTTGTGTGGCTGGGACATTGTCGTTTGTGCAGGTGTGCGAATTGTCCAGACGAAAGTCTCGCTAACTGTCGGTGATGGCAACATATATGGATGTTGTTTCCTTCTTGAAGGCATAATCGAGAACATTTGTCACCCTTCCCCCTTGTGATCCTTTCTCTGGGTGTGAAAACCTAGATCCGCTTTGTATGATTGGCAATGGGGCATCCTTGACGACGTTACTTCGTTGGAAACAATGTTTTGGAGAGATCCTTTGGTAGGCACACTTGTTGGTTTGTGGTGGTGTGGTCGGTTGCTCCGATGGTGGCAGGCCTGTCCGCCCGAGGTCGTTGGACGGAGGTGATGGGCAGCCGGAGCAAGCTTGACATGCGGGAAGCGTTGGGCAAGTCTTGTTAGTCCTTTTCTCGGAATTGGAGCAGCACATGTTCATCTCCCTTCGAATATGTCTTCTCTCTTACAATGCCGACGAGGTTGAAAAACACACTTGTGACACACATGATCAATGTAGTGCTCCTCTATATTGTGGTAGTGAAGTCGAAGTCGTCGGGTCGCGAGTGTGATGTGCAATGTATGTGGTGTGTGGTGTGCCCTTCTCTGTCGTGTTTAGCCTGTTTTACCGGCGTCACTGTATGCCTTGTTATGCTATAGGGCAGTAATAGGCGCCGGCGCACCGGCCCAAATTGGGCCGGTCGTTGCGCGACCCTTCGATTTGGCGCTCCACAGCCATGGGATCTGATCTCGTCTTCCCCCTTTGAGTCGTCTTCTTCCTCCGCACACGTCCGAGAAAAAAAAATCCCTGCGCATGCCCCCACGCGACTCTGCCTCCGTGCACAGCTCCTCGAGGGCGACGATCGTCGGCCGCCGGTCGCTTGCACCCCCGCTTCCTTTCCTCCCGCCGCCGCTACTCGTCGCAGTTCCCGTGTCATATCCCCTTCTGCTGTCACCTGTTTTGTGGCCATGGCGATGCCCGCTCATAGTCGTTTCGTGGTGCCTTGTTTGTAGCATCCCCACCCCCGGTTGCAGCAGGTCCCCCAGCCTCCGTTGTCCCCTCCTCCTAGCGCGTCGTCGCACCAACGGTCGGTGACGGTCACAACATCCTCCCCCCTATACCGGTTCCAACACATGGGGCCACGGTTGTATCTTTTGCGGTCGCCGGTTGCAACTTTTATGATATACAGTAGTCGGTCACCGCCACGAATGGTGGTAACAATTACTGTCTTTGGTAATAGCAAAAAATATGTGTGGTTGCAGCAAAACGCTGTCGTCGGCGTCAAGGGTTGCATCTTCTTCATGAATGATGTAGCAAATCCTGTAGTCGGTAGTAGCAAAAAAAAAGTACGGTTGCAGGAAAATAAATCTCGCCGTTGTCTGGGTGAGATCATCATCACGCATAATGTAACAAATGTCATCAGTGGTAGTATCAATTTCTGTGGCCGGTAGTAGCAAAAACACTACACGGTTGCAACAAAGCTTGTTGCCGGGGTCACACCATAGGCGCATAATGGTTGTAGCAAATTCCACCCCGGGTCGCAACTCCTTTGTCGTATGGTTCCAGCAATTCGCGCAAACGGTTGCAACATCCCATGTCGCGCCGTTGTAGCAGTCCGCCGTCAAGGTCCCCACAGTCACCATGCGCTGTCGTTGGAACTCCTCGCAGCGCCCCAGCCTCCGTTGTCGCTCTCTTTTGCAAGAAAACAACGTGGATTGGGGAGGCGCCCGCGTGAAGGAAGAATTAGCGAGGGGAGGGGGGTGTTGGCAGCCATCTCCGTTGGCAGCTCATCTCCGGCGAGATGCTGTCGGGCCTGGTCGAGGAGGTTACGGCGAGAAAAAAAACTGCAACGCAGCGCAAGATGGTTTCGGGCGAGAAAGGAGAAAAAGGAGGAGGGGTGGGGTGGGCCACACACTCTACGTGTCGCATTTGAATTCGTTGGAGGATGCGCACGTGGGATGCAACCGGCCGAACCTTCGGCCGGCGCACCATTCCTAAACGTTTACCTATGCTATAATGACCTAATATAGCTGGGTGGGCCCGAGTCCTGTACAGGTTTTTGTCTGGTTTTTGTCTAATAAACCAAGCAGTTCTTGTCGTCGGCATATTTTTTCTCAATGAAATCTTAGCAGCTCTACTGCGAACTTTTAAAAATCAAAAAGAAAAGAAAAGGATGGTGTCCATTCCTCGTTCCGTCCTTGATCGTTCAACCCCAGGGAATATTAAGCGTGCATCGGTACGTGTACAAATCAGAACGCGGCGGAGCGGTGCTAGAAGCAACCTCGCACGTCACCGGCAGCGAGCAACGACGACCTGGCACTTCTCCTCGGCCCGCACGCATGCTGCGCTACCACATACATATATATTACCTACCTCAGATGGACGGCAAGCCAGAGACCAAGCCGCAGTTTCCATCGCAGCCCTACGGATTGATAATTCAGCAGCGTCGATGTCGGTAGGCAAGAAGCAGTCTCCGTCGACGTCGCGGCACGACGCGGAGAAGGCCGTCCAAGAAGTAGAGGGAGGAGACAACGGCGGCGACGTCGCCGTGATGCAGCGGAAGGAGAGCGGCAGCAGAAGCGGCGGGAAGAAGGCGGCCGAGCAGCGGCGGTACAGCCGGTGCTTCTCGGGGCTGGAGCTCAGCATCGGGCCGGGCCCGCTCAAGGACGTGGACGCCGGGAAGCTGAAAGGTCAGATCAGGAAGTGGGCCAGGGCCGTCGTGGGCTACGCGCGCCAGCTCAGCTTCGGCTCGCCGAGGTCCTCCCCTCGCAAGTCCGGCGACGGCGCCACGCCGAAGTCGGCGACCATCCGGTCCAAGTCTGGCCTCGGCGCCGCCAGGAGCGACCCTCGCTTGGCCGAGCTACCACCATGAAAGCTTTGCTAGCTTGAAAGAGTCTCCTTGACCGGTCGGTAGCGTGTGATCGTGTAGAGTTATTCAGCTTCTTCCTTTCTTCCTCTCATCTTAACAGTAAAAATTTATTTGATTTGTTTTCTCATGCTTGGTTTGAGTATAAGATTCTTTCGGTTGAGTATAAGATTCTTTGATTTAATTGTTCCTGTGTAGATACCAGATATGTACATGTTTAATAATAATGATTTACTCCTACTATGGATTCTTCAGTTGCAGCGTAACTAAATCCGTACGGAGCAGTCTCGGTCGCCTTTTGTAAACTTATTAATTATATTTATCTATCATTGATGGTGGTATTCTACCCGAAAGTGCTCTTCTGATTCCCGAGCTCATGTGAGCTCGGGTGAACAATAAAATCGAAACAAATAGTAAAATATTTCAAAAAAATTGATTTTTTTTAAGAAACATTGATGTTTTTTCCACATGCGTGTAAATTTTCATCACCATATGACTTTCGTGGAAAATGCAGAAGAAAAAACAAAATCGATGCTCCAAAATGCTATAAAAAACAGACTTTTTGGAACATCGTTTTTGTTTTTTTTGCCACATTTTCCACGAATGTCA
>CBMN011749409.1:0-11689 GCA_000582825.1 Hordeum pubiflorum
GGGGTTGCACGCTGGTGGTGCTATAGGAGGTCTAAGCAAGCCAAAGACGTCGTTGACCACATTCCCAAAGCTGATTTAATTGGGCAGCACATGGTGGTCCAATTGCATTTGGCCCTAGATGATTTGGTGAGTACTCCCTTTGTAAAGAAGTATAATATGAAGTTTGAGTAGTTTGCAACCAAGCGAGGGAAGGATTTTTGAAAATCCCTATTTAACGCTTGTAGCCTCATAGTGTCAAGTAAACCCATAGGGTTGAGCGCAATGGCCAGCCTAGTGACGTAACTTTTTCGTTCGGTTTTGGAAACCTTCTAGAAGATTTCTCAAAACAACAAATAAACTTCTAGCATTCCTGTCCGGTTGTATCGTTTTTGTTAACCTTCTAGAAGGTTCTCTGAACCACATCTTCCCTATTCCTTTTTTTATAAAAAATTTCGTTCACCTTTTCTTTTTCTTTTAATTTTAAAAATTTCCAATTCTTTATAAGTTTTCGTTTTTTCTCTTCTTTTTCGTTTTTCTTTCCAAACTATTTCGAAAAATTCAAATATTTTTCAAAATTTTAAAAACTGTTCTTGTTTTCAGAATTTAATCACAATTTGAAAGAACATTTGCTTTTCAGAAAATGTTTAGGGTTTCTAACTTTTGTTCACAATTTCAAAAACTATTCTATTTTTTCAAATCTATTTAAAAATTCAAAAACTGTTCACTTTTAGAAATTGTTTGAAATTTTAAAAACTTGTTCACATTTTGAAAAGATTGTTCGTGTTTTAAAAAATTCACACTTTAAAAAAATGTTCAGGTTTTTTTAGAATTTAAGAAAGAGTTCATTTTCGTTGTTTTTTTCTCAAAATTTCGACAAATTTTAATAAACATCGTGATCACACAAAAATGCTCAGAATTTATGAAAAGTCTCCTTTCTTCGAAAAGATTATAGAAAATGTGCAAAAATGCTTGTGGTTTTGAATTTTCTTCAGAGTTATAATAAACGTTCCTATTTGAAAAAAAAATGTTCATAGATGAAAAAAAGTTAGCTTTTTCAAATTTTGTTTCGAGGTTGAAATCTCAGTACTAGCTGGCCCAAGACCACGTTTCTTTGATGAGCCTTATCATTGATCGACTAGTATGGAGGCGTCATTTATATGGTCCTGAGGGTTCGGCTGGAGGTTTATGACGGACGGCCTAAAGAAGGATGGTGTGTTCTTATAGCAAAAATGGATTGTTGGTCATTATTAACCGAGTACTGAAATTGACCCGTCGGTGTTCTACATTCAAAACTCACCCTTCACTTTTCCCGCCAGTCAGTATTGCTGTTTATGCATCTTGATATAATCCATATCTACTGCTTGTTCCGATTCCAAAGCCAGAGTGTCATCACCAAGCCCTAATTTGTTTACTCTTTCCACTCTTCAGTGACATGCTATTGCTCCTCTCCTTGGAAATTGCCAATAAGTACGCCATGGGAGAGGAGGTCACTCGTCTTGATGTGTAGACGCCCCAGGACTAGGGTAAGGCGAGTGCCGAATCCTCAATTTAGAATGGACGCTCTGACTCGAACCAGGGGAGCAACCGCAACTAGAAGACCAAAGGTATGAGCGTGGAAAATCTGGTCGCAGTTGCAAAGCGCAGTGATCAACGCGGTAATGATGGCTGGCAGAAAAATAGTCAATGGAAACAACACAGGTCGCAAAAGTTGTTCTATGACGAGCATTGCAAGTTCCAAGACATGTCCTATCACGATATGCTAGATGGAGCTGGGAATGGCGGTGGCTATGGGGATGGATAGTGGTGTGGCGTGCAGTTTCTGGTCTGCCATGTCTCCTGGATGATTCATGCAATGTTATGTTGCGAATGGGGCCTCGGGCCGTTTCTGGTCTGCCATGTCTCCAGACTTCATATTTCATATATACTGTGATTCCTTTCCTTAAATGGCCCATTCCCGTAGGAAACAGAATAAACAAAGGGATTTACAATCTCTTGTTTTTTATAGTCATTAGTAATAGTGTTAGAGTTATTCTCTTAAAAATATCCAGAATTATCCGATCTAAACAATGGTTAAAATTAGTGTAAAAATACACTAATACACTAATTATGGACCAGCACGACCCTTCTCGCGCCCTAATGGTCACTCTGACCAGGCTCAGCTGCCCCGAATGTCTCTTCAAGGGGCCAGACGGATCCATGCCATTGCACCGTAGTGCATAAATAATTTTCGGGACACATCAATCGCGCCCATTCGGATGCACACTAGATATCTCTGCCCATGACCATGAGTACTGATAGTCGACTCCTCGGGGTTACAGACAACTTGAAAAACACTCAAGCTAAGGATGGAGTCGGCATCCCCAGTGGCAGAATTTGGCTCTCCGTGCTAGAGACAAATGCTTACGTCCGCGGACTCGCTTCCAAAGTTGTACATCAAAAGTGTACCTTTTCGGGACAACAGCTGGCCAAGATTGACCTGATTATGCACAAATGCTCTCCGAACTCACTCGGAATTTACGCCTCCTAGGAAGCCACAAGCCATTCACCCAACAGAGAATTTTCGTTGTCACTGAGGCTTTACCATGATTAGCTCATATCTAACCATTTCAAACATTTTTTGGGAACATCAAGGTCTATTTGCAAGAGACTATGTATGCGGTATAAGCTACACTTCTTCCAAAACAGAACTTCTCCGAAAGAGTTGCCTATCACAACGGGGCCCTAAAAGACTCGGGGGCTACTTACACCGGAACCCCCGAGTAGACCCATGGCGAAGAGTCAACCCAGTGATACATCCCGCAGACTTGGACGTATATTTGCTATTTTAGTGCTACTTTTACATCATTATTGTATATATTTGACATAATTTTATATTAACTTATGGGAATAACCTATTAATTTCGTACCTAGAGTTACTTGTTGTTTTATGCATGTTTTAGACCTAAAGAAACATTGTTTCAAAGACAGGAAAAAATATATTTTACAAACTTTTGGATCAGAACAAGGCCAGGGGTTCCAAGGGGTGGTGGAGATGAACCCTAGGGGATCCACGAGGTGGTCCCATGAGGCTCGAGAGATGGTCACGACGTGAGGCCGCATGGAGGCCCTAGGGCACCTCTTTGCCGCCTCTCGCTCCCCTTCCATAGGGGAGGACCCAGAAATTGAAGATTGTGTATTCAAATTTTGAAAACATAATTTTGGAAGCCTATGGACTTCCTTTTGGGCATATAACCAATTATAGAAGCATATTGTACCAGCTCCAAACTATATAAACATACCACATAATATATTATATTCATAAAAATGATCATAGCTTGGTATTGTTCAACATATGGAAAAAAACACTGTTCAACATATTATGGGATAATCTAAGATATGTACAAGATCGAAAATAGTAAATAATAGAAAAACCTTACAAATTACAGGATAACCTTGCGATCCTTGATGTTTTGAAAATGAGTGATGACGTCAGACTTAACTTGCAAGAAGAAATCCCTTTCAAGGAATGTGACCTAGCAATCATTCAAGTATTTTGCCCCATCTTGCTTCCTAGCTTGTTTTTTATATAGTTCATTGATGAAAAGACCCTTTCAACACCGGATGTTGCAACTAGAAGGAGTAGCACCAATTTGAGAAGTTTGTAAACAATATCATACCGAAGAGCCCTTCCTAGTTTAGCAAGCATCATAGACAACTCTGCTAGAATTCTCAAGTTCGTGAAGTTTTCATCATTCCTCACACCATTAATACAGAGATGCAGTTGAAAAGGAAGTTGGTGCATTTCTTCATAGTTAAAATCACGAGGATAGAACCTAGCAAGCTTAACCAAGTCATCAATATTAAAAGAAGAAAATGACTTGGCTGGACTGAATGATGCCATGCATCTAAGTAGCTATGTGTTTACCTCATCAAACGTGTTATTAAGCTCTTGAAGTTGCCTATCAATGACACCCAAAATCATATCAGCATGAAACCGATGGTAATTCATGGCATTTTTGTAGAACGCTATTGCTCTCTATATAGTCCTATACTTCCCGTCCATATCAAAACATCTAACATTGTGCTTCACACAAAAAGAAGTGACATTCTCAAGTAATTCTTTCGATCGAGCATCTTCTCTCAGAACTTTCAGTTTTACCTTTGTGAACTAAAGAAGATCAATTGCATTCACAATATCTTGACCCCTCTTTGCAAAGCGTTGCTTAAGTCATTTGTGTACCCAAATATTTCATTCATCAAGTGTAGCATGAAAGCAAACACTAATGATTTAAATACTTCCAACATAGTCTGAGCTCCTAAAGCCTCTGTCCCATTACTTTCTTCCCAAGACTTTGAAACTATTTATCGAGAATTTTTCATGTCCTCCAACTAGAGGTTTTTTCTGGTACATGTAAATTGTCATATGAGTCTTGATTAAAACACTTGACTAGAACAATCAATAGGAGTAGGATATCACCTCTAAGACAGAGGGCCCAAACGTAGTTGATATCTTTCGTATGAATCGTGTTCCTAGATTCTCCACACACACCTTGTTCCACAAAATTCCCAAATCATGAGTATAGCCGCAAAATACCCGCGACCTTTCGACAAAAGAATTACTTTATCACCACATGATAACACTCTACTCACTATCCTATTTACAACAAGTTCACCTCTCCCTCTCTGCCATCTTCTTCGACATCCGCACCACCACACGACAAGCTTACCGCCGACGCACCCGCAATCACCGCTCCTTCGGGCACCTCACCTAGCTGTTATGAGTAGAAATTGAACCTTATAGAGGGCAGTCGGCGCTGCTCGAAGCTCGCCAGTGTTTTTGCTACGAGGAAGCTGAAGACTACTACTAGCGATTGCAAGCATCTGGTGTAGCAACGACGACTGTGTCGGGCTACGAATGGCGACCACCAGGGCTGAGAGCGATGATCCATGGTGGTAAATGACACTGAGCGGTGCTGCAAGTCATGTCGAACGGAGCGGGGGGCGGGGACGGCGACCATCGCTGTTGTGAGCCGCAGCGAGCGTTCTACAACCATGGTGAGGCGATGCTGCAAGCAGTGGTGGGACAATGGTGCTGCTACAAAGATGGAGCAGGGGTGCTGCGATCGGTGGTCGATGCTACTAATAAGCATGAGTCTTGGTGCTCCGACAATGATGACGCTCCGAGCGCATGGGCAGGTGGCAACACCGAGCGAAAGGGCAGGTGGCAACACCGAGCGTAAGGGCAGGTGGCAACAAGGCATTATAGAAATCTTTGCGGTGAAACTGCATATGGATAAATCGGGAGCAAATTTTGAGGCTCTAGGCGTCGAAAAGGCACACATTGCTTCAATAGTTTAGCTAAGATAAGAACCACAAAGGGATGTGAAGACGGCTCCACATACAATTGTTCAGTCGAGTATGACAAAGCATGGTTTGGAAGGTGAATACATGAGTTTACATTCATGTTCTCAAGCACAAGCAAAGTCTTTTTAAAACAGAATTTGCGATAGATAGCAGATTGGTGCCGCAAAGCGTTCACCATCGAGCACAGCAGAAACAACGCAGAGTCATTCAACGCAGGGTGCAGGTGGGCATGAAGCCGAATCTCAGAAGAAGTCTGGGCCTTGCTGGAAGAACTCGAGGTCTGGGTGAGAGCTTCCACCTGAATGCCTGCATCAACAGAAAACCAAGACGTTGGTATCAGCTATTCATCAGAGTTTCAACTAGTGACCACACCTAATCTCCAGAAGGATGCAAGTAGAAATAAGCGTAGTGGTTTCAATTATATGTTGCGAGATGTGTTCATTGACTTCCATGACGCAAGAATATATAGAAATATGTATTGTGCTGAATGTTGCACTGTGGATTTGAATGAGCATTCAGTGCGAAAAAAATGAACTATAAGAACTGTTTGTTTCTTATTTGAGAGAAAAAAAACCTTTCTAAAGCGACAAAATTAGGTACGATAACAGGCCATCTTGAGCCTTACCGGTTGCCAATCATAAAGTGGGTCTACAGAAAGTGTTACGAATAGCTAACTTACCTCACAAAGCGAGACGGTTCAAATTCTGGAACATCCGGTGGGCCAATTGGATCGTAGCGACCACCGGGTGGTACACTCCTATTATGAAATATTTGATTCCGTTATAGAAAAACAAATACTGCAATGGGATATTTAGTAAAGGAAAACTGAACATACCCAAGGTCATCCAAAGGAGTAGAAGGATTTGTAGGAAAGAAGCATGGATCATTTGGACCTGTAGTAATCAAATAGGTTCCATGTTAGACAGTACAGAGGAATAGACATAAAGAGATTCCACAGATATTCAGTTGACAACATATTACCAACATGCATACTACCACCGGTCCCACCACTACAAACAATAAGACACATGGTTAATTATGTGCGAAAGAACTGATCTTTCGATGCTTTTACATGTATATTTTGGTAGGAGACAGACCTGTTAGGGTGGAAGCCTACACCAGGAACAGGGGCGGTGTCATCATGACCAACTAGAACTACTGGAGGATAAAACAGTCTGTACCACAATACATAAACGGAAATATTAATCCCGTTATAAATATCCGATAACCAATTCACCGGTAGCCTATTTATCCTATAAGAGTGCTAGAGAGTGCAAATTTTGGTACAAGTGAAATTAGATTGACATGAACCGGCCCCTTCACTAGTTTGTGCACTTGTAAAGAAAATTCTTAGGAAATTCAGGCACATGTACCAAATTTGAAAAATAATATATAATCATATGCGTTAGTAGCAAATGGACAGGACAGAGTATAAGTATACAGCAAAAGGATGTTCATATATATATGTTAGGTATATAACAAATATGATCTTATATAATTTCTATTGAGATTTTGTATAGATACCTAAACTAAAATTTTCTAGTGCCATAATGTTTTTGAAACTTTTGAAAATGTATGAATCTATAAACTCTCAAATGGGTGCATATGAACATGAGTTCATCGTCATCTTTACCAATTCTTTAGAGAATTTATTTTATAGCAACTTGTTTGAACTGCAGTTTTATATTCCATAGCCGTTACCTATTATGCAAGCATTCTAATGACCTTCCATAATATTATCTTGTACCTTATTAGAGTGATTCATAAAATGATTGTAAACACACACACACACACAAACACANACACACACACACACACACACTCCATGGATATTTTTTTTGTATGCTTCCAAAGTACATCAAAATAATTTTGCATTGATCAAGATAGTATGAAGTAATCATATCAATAGGTCATAGTACTAAAATTCTAAAGTTGTACTAAAATTAGTATGGAAACAGAATATGTGCAAGGATGTGTACGCTCATGAAAACTGAACAAGATCAGTTGATATCAGGACCGAAGGTATGTTCCAAGAGTTCAACTTGTGATTGAAGGCGGTGTAGACATGAATGAAGTAGGAGAATACTAGAAAAGACTCACTAGTGGTTAAGCCTCAGCAAGTTCTAATCAGATTGGACATGACCCAATGAAATAACAACAAAGTAAAAAAAGGTCAATAAAGGAGTGCCACACGAAAGAAGAAAGGAAAATGCAAATGGTTGTACATTGTACTCGGGTTTTCCCACAGAACATTTTCAGAACTGGAAGTAGAAGTGACAAAAAGTACAAAAGAGGTGAATAAAAGAGTTCCACACGAAAGAAAAAGGGGAAATACAAATGGTTGTATTCGTACCCGGTAGGTTCAGTCATCCTTGTACTCGGACTTTCCCACATAACATATTCAGAACTGAAAGAAGTGCCAACAAAGTACAAAAAGATGAATAAAAGGAGTGACAAAAAAGGAGTGCCACACAAAAGAAGAAGGGGAAATACAAATGATGGTATTCATACCCGGCTGGCTCAGTTGTCCTTGTACTCGGGTTTTCCCACGTAACATTTCCAGAACTGCAAGGAGAAGTGCCACATGTCAGAGAATTATTAACAAATGGAGTAAGCTACAACGGAAAAGCTTTGGAAGTTAAAATTTAGGCAAAGAAGGAAAATCATGAGAATATTACCAAAAAATCCCAAATTCCAGAAATAATGATATAAATTCATTTATACCAAGTAAAAGTGCAACATGAAAGTAATTACACATAGGGCAATATACTAGATTCAGATAAACAGAATTTGGTCTGATTTTTACTATCAAAGATGGAGATGGGACATGCCACAAGTTGAAAACCCAACATAGAAATACCTGTTTATTGACAAACTGTTCTCAACATGAGGTATCTGGGCAGCAGCAGTGTCCTTATGACCCAATTCAACCAATAAGGTGGTGTTAAGGATATTAATGAAGGATGCAAAGTTCTTGTACATATCCTTATAATTCTTGTGTTGTTCTTCAGAGAAGAAATCCTTCACACTATATACGAAGAACCAGGGTCAAAAACTCGAAACATAAACTGGAAGATCCACACTATTCAACATAAGGCCAGCCTACAGAGCAAGTACTCAAAATATTTTACAAAGTTATAAACTAAACATGACAAAATTTTCATGTTCGCTCCACTTAGCCTTGCTTAAAAAATAAATTATAAATAGATTCAGTATTACTTATTGCACCTTGTATCATGCTGGATATCCATATACATAGCTTTTGCAGAAAATCGTACTCAATCGAACAAATACATTTCTATACTAAGGTATTTGTAGGAACCCAAGTCATCACATAGTACAATAGAGGAAGCACACTAACAGGTTGGCAGAATTCATAAACAGGCTCTATAAGTCCAGCTCGTCGTTATTTGATACACCATTTCTACTGTTCCGCTCATAGCGACATCGTTTCTATAATGCTGGTTGATACGAGTGAAGGTACTTAAAAAGAATGTGCATACAACAGGGCACAAAAAACCATTGCAATAGCTCAACCATCAAAGTATCTCTACGTATATAAAATGTCTCCACACGTAAAAAGGAACATGAAATGTGTAGCAAAGCTGCAGTATTGGTTATATACATCATATGTCCAAATAAATAGGTCTTGAGTTCAAATAGCATGGCTTGCAATTCATGTTATTATGTTCCCAAGTATTTTGGTCAGCCGAGGTGGCAAGTATGGTGATAGAGTAAACCAACCATCAACATACAAACTGAAATATGTATAGTAGCAAAGCAAATTTCCAATTTAGCACCACTTGTTAGTAAACAAATAGTGGGAAGGTGAAAAGATCATCACTACCGACTGAAATATTTATTGGAGTGAAGATTACCACGTAACATACATGCCTTAGATCAAAAACCATATTTCTGTGTGAAGCAAGTAATATGTGTTGTAGTAACAATAATAAGCAAAGCACATGGAATCTAAGAATGATAAACAGTAATAACAAAACTGGAACATACTTTATCTGGACATTGCAGGGTTCCTTGTGTTGTGCCTCAAGATCCAGCGCATCAATAGCAAGGAAGTCGGCAATCACCAGACACTTCATTAAAATAAACTTCTTCTTGCCCTCCTCCTCCTTGGAGTACAAAAAGGCATAGCAGCTTTCCATACTGTTCCAACCAT
The DNA here is from genome assembly GCA_000582825.1 of Hordeum pubiflorum. NCBI lineage: Eukaryota > Viridiplantae > Streptophyta > Magnoliopsida > Poales > Poaceae > Hordeum > Hordeum pubiflorum. The sequence goes on from CBMN011749409.1 coordinate 9,500, forward strand.
CAATTCCCACCTCCTCCTCGTCTAGAAGCAAGGAAAACAAAAACATTAATTATATAATTAAAGGCTGGCAATTACAATACAATTCAGGACTCTGCATAGTCACTTTCCTCTTTCAACTCACAACAAAATGTAACTTAATTAATTCCATCGAGTGAACCAACTACATAGACTTTAAACACCCATTAGAAATTTACATTTATTATATTCCAGTTAGAATGACTGGTAAATTAGTTCTACAGTGCAAACAGGAAAACTAAGTCACGGGTTCCATTGGTTTAATGACCAGATGTTCCATCTCTAACTATTGGTAACAATTATTTAGCCTAAAGCTAAGTTTTAAAATTTAGATGTCTATTTCCCGCCTATTAAGATAAGTTTGAACTTGAAAATAATTCCAATTTTATCTCTGCTAAAAAAGGGCAAGGTATGCCATATGTCATCTTTTCGTCCAACTCTCCTCACCTCACTCATACACTCTGTTTCCATACCACCTCAATTTTATTGAATTTTTCCCACCGAATCCTTAAAGACAGATTAAACTATCCCACGTCTTATTGGCTTGCCAAACAAAATCATGTTTCTTTGGTAAGCCAATAATGTTATGTGGGCCAGTCCATCAAACATGGTGTCTTATCCCTTAATTATAGTCCTAATTAATTAAGCAACTTTTGTTAGGAAAGAGTCATGTAGATCAATTTTGTTAGGAAGTATTAGTATTAGTCTAGGAGTCCTTATTAGTCTATGTTTACTTTCCTTGCACCTCAAGCCTTGTGTAATATATATATGCCCCTTGGGCCTTCAATAAAGATAAGTTGCTTTCCTAACAAATTTCACATCAAATTCAGACCACAGCTCACAAGAAACTAAAAGGACAAATTCCACCAAGTAATTCGAGCATGATACTATTGCCTAGAAAAAAAGAATTCTAAACTCATATTGCCATGTACTACCCTATATTACCCTCGAAAAAGAATGACAAAATGACACATTTTGTGTCATTGACACAAGGGCCCGGACCCTACACGTCAGTGACACGATCTAAATCCAGACAAAGACGTGTCATTTGGTCAAAGTTCCTCGTGTCCTGGCCCAAGAGTAGGTGATTCTAAACTCTTATTCTAACCGAGAACAAAACACAAGAAAGACTACTCAATCATCATCTATATAATCTAATAAAGCTATGACAAGCACGATAGCCATACTTACATGTTAGATGCCCTGCACTAGGAGCCGGAGTGTGACGGGCACAAGGTATGCAAGTGGACACAAAAGCCAATGGAGAAGGGGAAGAATTTACAGTGGTGGAAGACTGTATTCAGGGGAACTAGTTTAAAGGGAATGAAGCTGCAAGCAATCAGGTGGAACTGAAGAAGCAGGGAATAAAAAGAAACTAGGATGTGAAATAGGAAGCAAATAAAATTAGGAGATCGGTACAACAAAGGAGAAAAACAGCACCCACGGAAACAAAACCGATGGCAGCCAAGGAAGGAAATAGCTGATCAGCAAGGAAAGGAAAATCATGTAATTAAACCTGGAAAGGAACACGGCCCCTTAAATTAAGGCATAAATCCGGATGGCTTGAACTGCAAGTTAATTTACTATGAATGACTATTAATGCACCTATTGTGTGCAAATCCCTTATCAGAAAGACACTGCCGGAAAGAAGAAGAAGAAGAAGGAGAAGAAAATTGTGATAAAGGACTTCTGGCGCGCTACCGCTTCGACGACCTAGTGACTTCTAACTTCACTCTCATTGCGAGACCGTCGTCAGACTTTTTAGGAGGAAAGACACCCAGAACGCATATTAGATCTAATAAATAACAAGCAAAACAATAACCAGTACAATGGAGAGAATTGGACACGATAAGTAAAGAAATTACATTGAAAATCATATTCCATCCATTCTTAATTATAAGTCTTTCTAGAGATTATAGTACGAATTACATACGGATGTATATAGACATACTTTAGAATGTAGATTCACTCATTTTATCCCGTATGTAGTCTGTAGTGAAATCTCTAGAAAGACTTNTATTTAGAAACGGAGGGAGTACTACACTTCTTCTCCGGGATAGACTTGTATAGGATTTGTCCTTATATGAGATCAATGAGATCATTTTTTTTGAAGATACAAAACATGTTCAAAAATTCTGAAAAAAATTGGAGACACACATTCAGGTGTGATGTACA
>CBMN011749425.1:0-14974 GCA_000582825.1 Hordeum pubiflorum
CCCCCCTCCACCCCCCCAATACTTGTGTGTACATATATTCTGTTTTTTATGTTTTCATCCCTCATGTTTAAGTGAGAAACATGTATTAGTGTGGTCTGACACTTGTTAGGAGAATAATTTACCCATAGTGCCCCCCTCCTCTTTGATTCCTGACTCCGCCATTTTTCTAATGCAGAGGCTGAGAGATCAATATAATTTATTGCTCTTAGAAACAAAAGGTTAGGGAAATGTAGTTTGCTTAAGATCGATCAGGCTCTTATGTGATCTTCCTGCCCAATGGCCAAAGTTATAACCAACATATTCGTGGCATTTATCTACCAGCGGACGAGTGACTTCATAACTCTTCCTACCACATAGGTCCTTTATAAGAGAAAGGTCTCACCAAGCAAAGGGTGAATAACACATAGATTGCTTTGCTTCCTTTCCTTGTAGTTATTGAGACCCATTGTATGCATTAATTATTTAATGCATATCATTAGAGTTCTACATTTTATTGGTATAAGCATAGAAGGCACCAGGAATTGGCAATTGTTTACCGAAACTATTGTGTGGACTATCTAGTTTTGATGCACTCGTGGGTTGTGGTCCGTTTGATCTCTCCACTAACCAACGTCCCTCCATTTCAGTTGTGTTACGAATTCATGTTTATAAAAAAGTGCTTAATTCTACTGACCTAGGATAACCATGTAGACCCAAGTCAGTTCGTCAAGTTGGAATAGCAAGCCTTCGAATTTGCTTGCATCTAGGCACCAAGGATGTCACATTTACCAGTCTACTCTACCATGCAAGTGTATAGTGTTTTTTCCAGACTGGTCACTCGAACAGCACGCCAAGCAGAATGACTGTAGGAGTACAACAGTGTCTAGTGTTGTTTTGTGGTGCATAGTACTATATAAGAGGAAGAGCATGGGATAACAATGTTGTATACAAACTCTTGAGTCCCACTAATGTTCTTTAGAGAAGGATTATAGTTGTAGACAATACACTTTATTTCTGTTACTTTCGTTCTTGGATTGCTTAAACCAATCTCGTGCTGTTGTTGGTCCCCATGAACGGGCAGATTCTGCCGAGGCCTAGGGCCAACTCACGCACCTGAACGACCATCGAATTTCTCTCTTGGTTTTCCTAGAGACCATCGTATTTCTCTCTTGGTTTTCCTAGACCATGAACTTGGTAAGACTGGACGATGACTATTCTAGCCTTTTCGAGCTCATGCATGTTAATTTCAATACTATTTCAACTCTTATATTTAACACTCTATGAGATGGTTGATACAAGTATGATCATTGTTCTAATTTACCGATCGCATATATGATTGTTTTGGGCTTTTTTTCTTTTTCTTGCCGTATAGTTTTGGTCTTATATGACTTTACAGGTTACCGGTGTGTTTACATGTGTGTGAGTTGATGTTGGTTGTGTGTATTCTAACTATGCAGAGGCCGTGTGTGTCCTCATTTTATTTTGTATTTTTTATGTTTTATTTTAAATCAATAAAACCCACCCTTTTTGAAAAAAGTTTGCAGCCAAGTAAGGATCGATTTGTCTTGTCCTAATGGCGCTGTGATTAGATGATTAAATGCTCGTATGGTGCAGTGCTTCTTTCCATGGTTGCTTGCTTACTTTCTTTCTTGGTTTTCTTAAACAAATCTTTGTGGTGTCCCATGAACGGGCAGATTCTGCCATACCCTGGGCTGTATTGCCTTGTCTCACACTTGAGTGACCATCGATTTCTCTTGGTTTTCCCTAGTCGAATGCGCCTGCTCTTTGTACTATACACTCGGCAGCAAGAGTGGAACATGACTATATTACCCTTTCCAGTCCATGTCAATAATTTCATTGTTTCAGCTCCTATTTTTAACAGCGTCGAAACAATGGTGCCAAATTTCTGTGACAGCATTCACATGGATCAAGTTCTGAAACGAGGACAATATTGACAACATTCAGCCCCAACGTTTCCTCGTTGGCCAGCAAAAAGGCAGCAGCATGCTCACGCCTGCAGTTCCCCCGCATTCTGCTCTGTGCTCACAAGATGCTGACCATTGTAACTATTCATGTCCTTTCTTATTTTGTTTCAGCCATTCAAAATTTAAAGTTGACCCATGTGCTATAGTACAACCCAGGTCGGCAGTTCAGTGGGAGTACTACTGTTGGTTGCAACTAATTTTTTTTCTCGGTAGAAATAAAAAGTATTTTTACTGGTTTCAACTCTAAGTATAATATGGTTTACAACTGTAATTCACTAGATCAGATATCTCACTGTTCATGTTATCTATGACTTTCTCCATACGGGTTTATCGTGCCCCTCGTATTTGGATTAAATTTAACCCCAAATTTAACTAACAAAATATAAATTATATGTCACAACAAGTAGACCATTGAAAACCTCTTATGAGTACAAATTTAATAGTATACTTTTTGTTGTATATATATTATATTTTGTATGTCAAATAGATGGTTAAATTTGAGTACTTCTATAGGCTCAAGATTATTAACGCTTTTCTTTCATAAAACTAGACAATATCCTAGCCTAGCAGCCGAGGAAAACACAAGACTTACACACTTAATATAATTAGATGGAGGACCTCAAAGTGCTCCAATATATTTTCTCTAGATTACCTTTTCACCGGAAACCATAATAGCAAAGAATTAGTTTTTTTCTCCTCCCGAGAACATGATACATTTTATTGAGATGAACAAAGCCGCATATTGCTTCACTGTTGTATGCAAGGACAAGAAATTCATTTGGAAACTTCGTATCCACTACCTATGGCATGTGTAGCAAAGTAACGTTGCTCAACTGAATCACCCATTTCTCTACTCTCCTTGGGGTTGTCAAACTTTGCCTTATGTTTGTTTACTAGAATATGTAAGTCAAATAAAAAATGGCTACAAATTAATTGTCACAATTTTGACAAAATTTAGGAAAAATGTATTTTTTGCTAGTCACGATAGGCTGGCACAAATACCTACAATAATTGTCATGGTTGTAGCAATATTTGACAATGTGTGGTGCCAAATTTTACTGCTTCAAGCCCGCTAGTAGTTTCTACTTATCTCCTTTTCTCTCCGACTCCGAGGGTGGAATTAGCATCAGGCTTTCTTATATTCACGTGCAATGTAAATTATTTGTTTGCTAAATACATTATTTAATTTTTGAAGAAAATATGATTTGCATAAAGGATTGATAAAGCTTTAGTATGCTCTTCCTACCCAAGGACTAAGTCATAACTAACAGATTCTTAGGAGTTATTTATCGGTGAACCAACGACTTCTTTCACTGCCTACTTCCTACATCTTGTCTTTTATAAGAGCAAGGCCCTTCTCAGCAAAAGATGAACGATATGTGTCATTTCACTTCTCTTCCTTAGAATTTGCAGACCCATTTTACGCATGATTTTGTTCTATACCTACACATTAGAGAGTGAAACATTATTGGTATAGGCATGGAAGGCACCAGGAATCCTCCTTAGAGTTTTGCAGGGTGATCTTTTACATTGTTTGTTCTAGCTTTACACATTGGAGATTCACATTTTATTGGTTCAGGCATACAAGGCAACGGGAATCAGCAAACAAGTAGTGGAGCACGCTCTCGTCGTGCCTCTCCATGCGCTAGATCGCTCTGTTAACCAGGTCCCTTTTGCTTCAGTTGCGTTATACATTCGTGTTGCAGGGCTGCTCGTTCTGTTTGGAACAAAATGGTTTTCAACTCCTGCAAGTTTGCCTTGCCTGCAATATACTGTTGAGCACTTGAATGCGAGCAATGGCACAAAGTTACCAAAGTTTACACTACAGATGCTGATTCAACAATCATGGCTCAGATTCAATAATCATGGCATACTGATCTAGAGAACCAATGGGTTACGTCATCTCATACATACACCAGTGGTGAAGAGATTGTGATTATTAACCATGAAATGGTGAGATTACTAGGAAAGTGACTGGTGAATCAGTGGAGACGTGTCCCACATTAGCAGGTCAGATTACTACTACAAAAGACCTCATTGGGTGGCAACTAGATCATTATTGTCCTCCAGCTTACTTCTACAAAAGGCCTCCAAAAAGACATCTTCATCAGCTCGATTCAAATCCTCCGCATCAGCCTATTAGTTGTTGAACAACAGCATTCATCATTGGCCTGTGGCTTGCCGCTTCGTTTGTGTAATGTGCTGCGATCGCTGCAAGCTTGGCAGCCTAGGTCCTTGAGAAGATACCACCAAGGTTTGGATCTATCAGGCCTTCGAGGTCACTGGCCGTTGTGCCTACCTTCACCTGTGGACGACCTTCCTGCCGGTGATGACCTGGAGAACAAAGATCCCAAAGGCAAAGACGTTGCTCTTCTTAGTAAAGCAACCCGTGTTGGCATACTCAGGAGCTAGATAACCCATAGTTGCACTGGCATTCAGGGTTGAGAAGACGACGTTGTTGGCGAGAAGCCTGTGTAGTGACCCCATGCCATGTTCTAACGACACTGTGATTAGATGATTAGTTGCGATAAGGCGGTGTTTCTTTTCATGGTCGCTATGCTTGCCTTCGCTCTTGGGTTACTCAAACAAATCACGTGCTATTGCTGGTCCCCATGAACGGGCTGATTCTGCCATACCCTTGACTGCTCTCGCACAAGGCAACAAGACCTAGATGATGAATGTTCATGCATGGTGTTCTAAAAAAAGTTCATACATGTTCCATTAGTATTTCAGCTCCTACTTTTAACAGTATTACAACAAATGGTGCAGTTTCTGTGACAGCTTTCACATGAGTCAAGTTTTGAAATGAGAACAACGTTGGTAGATGAGCAAATTAACAGTTTTCAGCCCCGACGTTTGGGCAGTGGGGAGCTAAAAAGCAGCAGCCAGCTGAGGACAAATTCACTGTTTTGACCCTTTTTTTTAACTATAGCAGAATCTAACCCTACATGCAAAAAAAATTCGGATCTGACCCTTTTCTTATCGTAATTGTCTTTGACGATAGGGCACAACCTACCATCGAGGTCTTTGGCGGTAGGACTTACCAGCACCGTCACGCTCGTTCGATGCGGAAAAGACCCTACCACTATGGTGTTTGGCGGTAGGGACATGCATGCAATTATAATAGGGACATGAATGCAACAAACAAAGATGAAGACCCTACTATGATGGTAGGGTAACAAATCCTACCGTCAAGGATTATGGCGGTAGGGTCTTTTTCGCAGTGAACGGACGTGACAGCCCAGTTAAGTCCTACCGTCAAAGGCCATGGTGGTAGGATGTGTTACCATACTGCCAAAGACAATGGCGATAGAAAAAGGGTCTAATCCGAAACTTTTTTGCACATAGGATCAGATCCTGCTAAACTAACGGAAGAGGGTCAAAACTGTGAATTTGGCCATGTCTGACACTTGCAGTTCGCGTGCATCCTTCTCACAAGATGTTGACCATCATGACTATTCATTTCCTTTCTTATTTTGCTTCAGATATTTAAATTTTATGTTCTTCCATTTGCTGTAGTACAGACCAGATCAACAGTTCAGTAGTTGTATTTCTGTTGTTGCCAACATTATTTTTTTACTCGGACACAACAAAACTAGCTACGTTTCTCGCGCATTTGTGCGGCTATAATAACCATTTATGTTTTTTTTACTTCCTCTACCAACTATATCTAGCCTTTTGCTCAACTATATTTTGATTTAGTTTCACCAAGTGAGGGTTGTTAAATAATGAGACATGAAAAGTGCATTAGGGTTGTTAAATATATTCCTTCGCGTGTCTGGTTGGACACCGATATAAAACCATGTATTTTCTTCCATGCCAATCTTGGTGTATTTTCCTCTTTGATCCACTCCTCCTTTCTATCATTGCTCAATAGCTTTTTGAGCAATTCACTTAAATATTCTCCTTCACTCACCCCCTTTAAAACTTATTCATGATGATCATGCCAGTGTTGTTTTGCATCATCTTGTATTTTTGTACTTTCATTAATTATATGAATCATCAAAAACTAATGTTAAATCTTTTGGATTTCATACGGAATGAAATGGTATTTGGGTACTTATTTTATTTTTATTCCGGTTTTCACATAGAATGTGTGCTTACATTCTTCATCTGAATTTTGTTTTGGTAAGTTACTAAGTATAATTGTACTCTTTATTAACCTATAGTTGTATCTTCTATGGATATTTATAAACATTTTGGTTCATTTATATTTCTACACCATTGTAATCTAGAAGCACAATCATCGGTGCAAATATATTATTCTATGTCGACGAATCATAGTGACCTATTTTCTATGGTATTCATATAAAATTTAAAAGAACTTATCCGTTTGCACTGTAATTGTTTGTATTGAGAGCTGCCACGATTAATATACTGCAGATATTATTTCTCTTACCCGATAGACACGGTCGTGCCTTTCGTGAAAGTAAATCCGTGCTTTCACGAGATTTAAATATGCACCTCTCACGGAAGCAGAAAAAACACGTATTTTTTGCCTTTCCGGAGAGGTACGACCATGCCTCCCGCGGAAGCAAATTTGTGCCTCCACGAGAAGTAAATATGTGCCTCTTGCGGAAGGAACAAAAACGAAAACATGTTTTTTTTTCCTTTTCCGAGAGGCACGCAAATCCGTGCCTCCACGAGAAGTAAATATGTGCCTCTCGCGGAAAGAAGATAAAAACGTGTTTTTTCTATTCTCGAGAGGCACGACACGTTCAGAATTTGTTTTTTCTCCAAAATCTAAGGAAAAGCAGAAAGCAGAAAAAAAACAAAAAAATCTAAGGAAAACCAGAAAGCAGAAAAAAAAATGGAAAAATGTATGGCACTTGGAAGACTACCCGAGGTGAATCATCTACATTGCCTGGCCGTGTGTACTGCTCACATTGTTCACTGTGAATCCTCGAAAGGAATACACCTTCAGCCGGCAACCACACTGATGTTGTTACATTCTGTGTGGAAATCTAAGCAGGCTTAATCACAAATCCTGATGCTTCCTAGTCCTAGGATGTCAGTACATTCGTTTGTTTTATTGCTGGTTTGAAGCAAGCAAATATCAAGTTGTACTCCTTTCCAACACAGGAATGCAAATGGCTTGATGGCTTCTTCTCCAACTATATATGAGCATGTTCAACCTAGCAACGCCGAGCTCTACTCCTTGCCCGCACAGTTTGCAAACTATTGACAACATTCAGCCCCAACGTTTGGCCAGTGGGGAGCAAAAGGCAGCAGCGTGCTCATGCCTGCGTTCCCTGCATTCTGCTCTGTGCTCAGAAGATGCTCACAATTGTAACTATTCATGTCCTTTCTTATTTTGCTTCAGAGATTCAAAATTTAAAGTTGACCCATGTGCTATAGTACAGACCAGGTCAGCAGTTCAGTGAGAGTACCTCTGTTGTTTGCAACTAGTTTTTTTTTATATGCACAGTTAGAAATAAAAACTATTTTAGCTGGTTTCAACTGTAAGTAGAATATGGTTCACAACTACTCCCTCCGTTCCAAAATAAGTGTCTCAACTTTATACTAGATTTAGAACAAAATTGTACTAAGCTTGTGACATTTATTTTGGAACGGAGGGAGTATAATTTACGACATCAGATTGTTCATATCAGTTATTACTTTCTTCGTCCCGGTTTACTGTGCCCTTGAATTTTGGGATAAATTTGACCATAAATTTAACTAATAAAATACAAATTATATGTCACAGTAAGTAGACCGTTGAAACCTCTTCTAAGTACAAATTTAATAGTATACCTTCTGTTGCATATTTTGTTAGTCAAATAGATGGTTAAAATTTGAGTACTTCTCAGTGCTCAAGATTATTAACACTTTTCTTTGATAAAACTAGACTAGATTCTAGCCTAGCAGCGGAGGAAAACACAAAACGGACACACTTAATATAACTAGATGTTCCCTCAAAAATAAAACTAGATGGAGGATCGACTGCGCACGTGACCCCAAAGTGCTCCAATATATTCGCTATATATTACCTTTCCATGGGAAACCATCATAGCAAAAAATCAGTTTTACCTCCTCCCAAGAACATGATACACTTTATCGAGATGAACAAAGCCGCGTATTGCTTCACGGTTGTATGCAAGGACAAGAAATTCAGTTGGAAACTTCGTATCCACTACATACGGCATGTGTGGCAAAGTAAGGTTGCACAATTGGGTCAAGGCATTTTCAGCAGGAAGACATTTCTCTGCTGTCCTTGGGGTTGTCAAATTTTCACATACATTTCTTTACTAGAATGTGATGAGTCATAGAAAAAATGGTGACGAATAACTGTCACAATTTTGACAAAATTTAGGAAAAAATTATTGTTTGCTAGTCCCAATAGACTGGCACAAATACCTATAATAATTGTCATGGTTGTAGGAATATTTGATAATATGTGGTCTCAAATTTCACTGCGTAGGCCCGCTAGTAGTTTCTACTTATCTCCTTTTCTCTCCGACTCCAAGGACGAAACGTTAGCATCAGGCTTTCTCATATGTATTTGCAATGTGAATATTTGTTAGCTAAACACATTATTTAATTTAAAAGGAAATATCATTTGCGTAAAGTATTACAAAGCTCTCATATGCTATTCCTATCCAAGGACTAAGTCATAACCAACAGATTCTTAGTAGTTATCTATCGATGGACCCAACGACTTCGGAACCGGATCCTCCAACATACAGAAGGAATGTTAGAGAAGCTACAATACCCTAACTTGCCTTCTTTCAATCGATATGAGTATGGCTAAAATGACTTAAATTGATTTTTAAATTACAAATCTATTATGTACATTCATAGTAATTGCATACAAACAAGTTGATTGTGAAATAAAATTAATTTTAATTTTTTGTATCTACACTATTTATCAACAGTAAACAACTTGTTAATAGTCCCTAACATTCCTTCTTCATTTTACACTAGACTAGCACTGTAGCATCATGACATTCCTTCTCAATGTTAGAGGATCCAGCTCCGTGGCCTCCAACGACTTCATACCACTGCCTACGTCCTAGGTTTTGTCTTTTTATAAGAGCAAGCCCCGCTTAGCAAAAGATGAATGGTATAAGAGCAAAGCCCCGCCAGAGTTTGCAAACCCATTTTGCACATGATTTTCATGTATCCAAACACATTAGAGATTGGAACATTACTGGTATACTACGTTGCACGGATATTTCAGAAAGCGCACGTATCCAGCCGGATACTGCCCCGATACTCGGATACTGGCCTGATACGGCCCGATACGTATCCCGTAAGTATCCCTTGATATTTTGATTTAAAAAATAGAAAATAATGTTTGATACTCCCGGGATACTTCTGCGATACGTTTTGGATACCTGAAACCCATCGTTCGACGTGAAATCCCCTCAATAGTAAAGACGCACCTTTTGAAGGTTCCCAGCATGGACGTGAGTTCTTGTCAAAACATGACTGTCAATGTTCTTGTTCAGTTGAAAGGTCAACAAGAGAGAGTCGATGCACTGATTGAAACGAAAACCTAGGGAAATCCCACTGCCAATTAATGGAAGTGGACCAAGTGCAAGAAAATAAAGGGGGTTATCCAATTGAGGCATGCTTTGACCTAGAAGCTCCTTACTTTTTTCATATTTAAATAATTAATATATGTAATATCTATATATAAATGTATCCAAGTATCCATGTTTCCAGAAAATTGGCGTATCAGGCGTATCCCCGTATCCCGTATCCGATACGTATCCAAGTATCCATGCAACATAGCTGGTATAGGCATGGACGGCACCAGGAATCTTCCTTAGAGTTGTCAAGGCTTAGCCTGTACATGGATGCCATGAAAGTTTACATATCACAAAACCAAATGGATCACACATTCAACATTGTCATATTGATCTAGAGAACCAAGGGTTCACGTCATCTCATACATACACAATCTTTCAGCATTCCAGCGGTGAAGAGATCGTGATACTTGAAGAGAGAGACTCTTCTTCCCAAAAAGAGAGAGAAAGAGAGACTCTAGCTCCCTAAGTTTGCCGCCTGTAAGGATCGATTGAACCCGTCCTAATGGCTCTGTGATTATATGATTTGGAGCGGTAGTTTAGAGCAACTCCAACCGGGAGAGCCATTTCGTCTGTCACCGTCCGTTTGGATCGTCGCGGATAAAAGTGATGGCCCAACGCGTCGACTCATTCCCAAAATGCGTCCGCTTCGCGTCTGCACGGACACATTTTAGGCTCAAATTTGGGGCGGAAATGCGCCGGCACGGACGCGAAGCGGACGCGCCGCGCGTCCTCTCAGTGTCCATCGTGACTCCACATGTCGGCCGGCCAACTACCGCATGCCTCTTTATTAATGACGACCGAAGACCACGGGCCCACGCGTCCGCGACCGCGAGCGTCCTTTTTTAATCCGAGCGTGCCGGGAGGGGCGTCCTCATCCGCTTTCAGAAGCCGTCCCCATCTAGCCACCCCCTGTGCTCCCCCGTCGACGACAAACCCTAGCCACCATGGGGTTCTTCTCAGGCGCAGGCTCAAGCAGTAGCTCAGGCAAGAACAAGGGCAAGGCCCCCGCCGTCCCTTGGCGCGCTCCCCCCGCCGTCGTCTTCCTGCCCGCCACGGTAGCGCATAAGCGTCCCAGTGCACCATGCGCGGTGGTACTGGGAGCACCGCATCCCCCTCCCCTATCCGACGGTGAAGCTGCCACATGACTGGCACTTGGATCCGGAGAGGATCCCAATGCCGGCTGTGCCGCGGTCGGCGCGGGCGCATGCGGAGGAGGTGAGCCGCCGTCGGCAGCAACTCACGCCTGAGCAGCGGCTCAACCCTGCCTACGCAGCAGACTCTCCCGACTGAGAGGTCTGGTTTGCGTTTGAACACGAGGAGCAGCGCCGACGCGGCATCCGCGACATGCTGGTTGGCACCCCGCCGCCCCTTGTCGTGCTTGACAAGGACCAGGTGGCGAAGGCTGCCTACCAGGAGGCGCTGACGGCTGCCCTCCGTGAGAGCGGGGAGGAAAAGCGGGGCTTACCAGGCGCGCCTGGCAGAGGCCATGGCGCTCTCCACTGCCGGTGACTGCATCGTGCCTCTGCTGGCCCCGCCTTCCCCAGCCAAGCCTGAGCCGGGGCCTCCCGTAGGGGAGAGGTACGTATGGGACGGGATAGTGCGCGAGTGGGTGAGCGCGCCACCCGTCTGGTTGGGGGCGACGCCGGCACATGAGCAGTTCTACCTGGAGCACTGGCGGCAATGGCGGCTGGCGGAGGAGGGCCTCGAGGGGCGGCGGCTCGAGCAGTTGGAGCGCGAGGCCGAGACGGAGGAGGAGGAGCGTCGCGCCGGAGCCCAGCCAGCGGCGGTGCAGCCACCGCCAGATGACGTCGCCACCGCCTGGGAGACGGCGTTCCCCTGGGCTGGCCCGGCGCCGACGCTCGTTGACCTCACCGGCCCCGATGACGACAAGGAGGACGACACCTAGGGTAGCGCGCCTCCTAGTTTTATGTTCAATTTAATGGTTTTACTTAATGTATGGTGGACTCGTGGACTATCGTCTCCCGTTGAGGCCGGCATTAATGTTTGATTAAAGTTTTTTTATTTTTGAAAAGCTTTGGTGCATTTTTTTTAGCATCGCCTTAAAAATAGGTCATGGTAGCGTTGGGCGCAAGCGCCGACCCATTTCAGAAAGCGGACATGAGTGTCCGCCAGGCTGACCCAAACGAATAAAAAGAGGACAAACTGCGCGTACGTTTGGTTTCGCGCTGTTGGAGTTGCTCTTAGTGCTGCTTTCTATGGTTGCTCGCTTATTATATTTCTTGGTTTGCTTAAACAAATCCTTGTGTTGTTGCTGGTCCCATGAACGGGCCGATTCTCCAATGGCGGTAGATTTTCCCTTGGTTTTCCTAGACAAAATGTGTCAGTTGTTTTCCCTATGCACTTGGCAACAAGAGTGGAAGATGACCATTAATTCTAGCCTTTCTAGTCCATGTTAATTTCATTACTATTTCAGCTCCTATTTTTAGAAAGTGTTAAAACGACGGTGCCCAGTTTCTATCAGACCATTCACATGACTCAAATTCTGAAACGAGGACAGTATTGACAGCATTCAGCCCCAAAGTTTTCTCAGTGGTCAGCAAAAAGGCAGCAGCGTGCTCACGCCTGTGGTTCCCCTGCATGCTGCTCCGTGCTCACAAGATGCTGACCATTGTAACTATTCATGTCCTTTCTTTTTTGCTCCAGAGATTCAAATAAAGTTGACCCATGTGCTATGGTACAGTCCAGGTCAGCAGTTCAGTGGGATTACTTCTTTTTTTTGCAACTAGTTTTTTTTATTTGCTCAGTTAGTAATAACAACTATTTTTACTGGTTTCAACTCTAAGTAGAATATGGTTTACAACTATAATTTACTACATCAGATATCTCGCTGTTCATATCAGCTATTACTTTCTCCGTCCGGGTTTATTGTAGCCTTGTATTTGCTTAAATTTGAGCACAAATTTAACTAATAAAATATAAATTATATGTCACAGTAAGTAGGCCGTTGAAACCTCTTCTGAGTACTTATATTTTGTTCGTCAAATAGATGGTCAAACTTTGAGTACATCTCAAGGCTCAAGATTATTAACGCTTTTCTTTGATAAAACTAGACTAGATTCTACCCTAGCAGCGGAGCAAAACACAAAACGGACACAATTAATATAAGTACATGGAGGTCCGAGGGCACAGGTGACGCCAAAGTGCTCCAATATATTCCCTCTAGATTACCTTTTATTGGGAAACCATCATAGCAAATAATTAGTTTTACATCCCCCGAAACATGATAAACTTTACCGAGATGAACAAAGCAGCACATTGCTTCACTGTTGTATGCAAGGACAAGAAATTCAGTTGGAACTTCGTATCCATTACCTACGGCATGTGTGGCAAAGTAAGGCTGCTCAATTGGATCAAAGCATTTTCAGCAGAAAACATTTCTCTACTGTCCTTAGGGTTGTCAAACTTTCCCATACATTTCTTTACTCGAATGTGATAAGTCATAGAAAAAATGGCGAACAATTAGTTGTCACAATTTTGACAAAATTTAGGAAAATTTATTGTTTGCTAGTCACGATAGACCGGCAAAAACACTTACAATAATTGTCATGGTTGTAGCAATATTTGACAATGTGTGGTGTCAAATGTCACTGCGTCAGGATGCTAGTAGTTTCTACTTTCTCTCCTACTCCGAGGCTGGAACATTAGCATCAGGCTTTCTTATATGTACGTGCAATGTAAATTATTTGTTTGCTAAATACATTATTTAATTTCAAAGGAAATATCATTTGCATAAAGGATCATAAAGCTCTCGTACACTATTCCTACCCAAGGACTAAGTCATAACCAACAGATTCTTAGCAATTATCTATCGGTGTACCAATGACTTCATTTCACTGCCTACTTCCTACATCTTGTCTTTTATAAGAGCAAGGCCCTGCCGAACAAAAGATGAACGATATGTGCCATTTCGCTAATCTTCCTTTGAATTAGAAGACCCATTTTACACATGATTTTGGTGTATCCCTACTCATCACATTAGAGAATGAAACATTATTGGTGTAGGCATAGGAGGCAGAAGGAATCCTCCTTAGAGATTTGCTGGTTGATGACGTACACTGTTTGTCAAAGCTTTACACATTAGAGAATTAGATTTTATTAGTTCAGGCATACAGGGCAACGGGAATAAGCAAACAAGTACTCCCTCCGTCCAAAAATAAGTGACTCAAAAATGACTCAACTTTATACTAACTTTAGAACAAGGTTGAGTCACTTTTAAGTCATTTATTTTGGGACGGAGGGAGTACTACTGAGCTATCTCGTCGTGCCTCATCATACGCTAGATCGCTTTGTTAACCAGATCCATTTTGCTTCAGTTGCGGTATACATTCATGGTGCAGGTTTGCTCGTTCTGTTTGGAACAAGATCAAACATACTACACACACGATGTTCTTTGTCCAAAATTCGAACGATGTAACATCCACCGGTCACGGCATTTTCAGTCCACCTCACTGACGGTTTGATCTGCTACATCATGCAAAATTCATCCTAAAAATATCGTCCGTATAGCACTGCTCTTGTGTTGCTTCAATTGTGCTATACATTCATGATTGCAGGGCTGCTCGTTCTGTTTGGAATAAAATTGTTTTTAACTCCTGCAAATTTGCCATGCCTGAAATATACGGTAGAGCACTTGAATGCGAGTAATGGCACAAAATCACATTTGTGCCCGGAATTTTGTTACAATTTCAAATGATTTTTCCGATGGCAGGAACATATGCTCCCATGTGC
The DNA here is from genome assembly GCA_000582825.1 of Hordeum pubiflorum. NCBI lineage: Eukaryota > Viridiplantae > Streptophyta > Magnoliopsida > Poales > Poaceae > Hordeum > Hordeum pubiflorum. The sequence continues at coordinate 14,249 of CBMN011749425.1, forward strand.
CAAAGTGAAATTCCAAAAGTTACCATAGCCTACACTACAGATGCTAAAATCCCTGCACCAAATGGCTTACAGATTCAACAACCATGGCATACTGATCTAGGGAACCAACGGTTCACGTCATCTCATACATACACCAGTGGTGACAAGATTGTGATACATACACTAGGGGTGACTCTTGGCTTGGACAGCTTTTTGAGCAATATATTCAGGTGGGAATCCTCTTCCCCTGGTGACCGTTCAAAAAAAATACTTAACCATGAAGTGGTGAGATTACTAGGAAAGTGACTAGTGAATCAGTGGAGACGTGTCCCACATTAGCATGTCAGATTACTCCTACAAAAGACCTCATTGGGTGGAAACTGAATCATTACCGTCCTCCATCTTATACTACTACAAAAGGCCCCCCAAAAGATATCTTCATCAGCTCAATTCAGATCCTTGGCCTCAGCCGATGAGTTGCTGAACCACAGCACCCATCATCGGCCTCTGGCTCGCTGCTTCGTCTGTGCAATGTGCGGCGACCTCTGCAAGCTTGGCAGCCACGGTCCTCGAGAAGATGCCGCCGAGGTTGGGATCTATCAGGCCTTCGAGGTCGCTGGCCGCTGTGCCTACCTTCACTTGTGAGACAGATCTCCTACACGTTATGACTTGGAGAACATGTTCTCATCCAGGTCGCCTCCATCGCCACGCCACACGAGCTCTGGACGGCTGATACGTCTCCAACGT
>CBMN011749438.1:0-10380 GCA_000582825.1 Hordeum pubiflorum
GCCAAGACCCTGGCCCCGGGCCCGCCCCCCTCCTCCATCCTCTCCATCCGCGAGTCGCTCCTGTCCGGCGAGAGGACCGCGGCCGACATCACCTCCGAGTACCTCTCCCGCCTCCGCCGCACCGAGCCGAGCTTGCGCAGCTTCATCCACGTGGCGGACGCCGCCGCCGAGCGGGAGGCCGAGGAGCTCGACCGGAGGATTGCCTCCGGCGGGCAGGATGCGGTGGGGCCGCTCGCTGGGGTACTCGTGGGCGTCAAGGACAACCTCTGCACCGCCAGTATGCCCTCCACCGGCGGGTCGCGGATACTGGACGGGTTCCAGCCCGCGTACGACGCCACGGCCGTGCGGCGGCTGCGAGAGGCGGGCGCCATCGTGGTGGGGAAGACTAACCTCGACGAGTTCGGCATGGGGAGCACCACCGAGGGCTCTGGGTTTCAGGTTTGGAGGCTCACTGATCAGATCCTGTATACTGTTATGTCCAAGTTCGTTGAAGTTTGCATCATCTGAAAAAAGTGCTAGTAGATGCGTGTTTATGCTGGTTCGTTGGGATCAATAAAATCGAATTTGGTGACTTAAGCTTGTATATTGAATTGCAAATACATTCTGCAAGTGTTTAGTTCGTTGAGGTCAATGAAATCAAACCTGGGATTCGGCGACTTAGTTCATATATTGAATCGCAAATACATGTTGCAAGTGTTCATTGATGTGAATGAAACTTCTGCTGCTTTCGACTATCGTAAACTTAACCTGTAGTTTCCTCTGTTGCATAATAATTATGGCCTTAACATAAGTACATAACATTAACGGATAACGCTGCTGGTATGCAGGTGACAACAAACCCTTGGGACGATTCGCGCGTGCCTGGAGGGTCCTCAGGTGGTTCTGCTTCTGCGGTTTCTGCTAGACAATGTGTGGTGTCCTTAGGGAGTGACACAGGTGGAAGTGTGAGGCAACCGGCATCATTTTGTGGTGTGGTAGGGTTAAAGCCAACTTATGGCCGGGTATCTCGTTTTGGCCTCATGGCTTATGCTTCATCACTGGATGTTGTGGGATGCTTTGGATCATCAGTTTTTGACACTGCAACCATATTGTCCGTCATTGCTGGCCATGACAAAATGGATTCAACCAGTAGCTCTCATGTAAGAACCCGAAACTTCACCTTAATGTACATCTTCCATATTTTTGTCTCAGTCCAGATATGTTTTCATCGAATTTAGTTGGGGACCACTTACACTTCCCTTAGTTCAGCCAGTTAAGTAACTATGACTAATAGCCTTTTAGCATGTATCCATGTACGAAACAAGAAAAAATAAATCATATGACTAGCTTACCGGAGCAAGACCTTATCTTCCGTTGACAACTGTCATTCTGGTTATGGCGGATTCTCTTCTTGTACGTTTCCTTCTTCTCATGAATCATGATTTTTGTGCGTCAGTTGTTTGATGCACTTATGGTGTTGAACTGTTGGCAACCACTGTGAAATGCTATTGCCCATTTACTTTGTGAGGGCAGAAGGACTACATACTGTTGCCCATCTCAAACATATAAAAATGCTAATGCAATTCAATATGTGTAAGAAAAAGTGCAAGGCGCGCTTGTAGTGTTCTTTTACAAGGCTTTAAAATTCTTGATTTATTTTGTTTTGGATCTACATCTATGCAAGCAGATCTGTAGCCAGTAGATCTCGAAGCAAGAAGGCAGTAAGCATGTCTCATTGCTGCTCAATCTGATCTCTCATATCGCTCTCTCAGGATGTTCCAGACTATAGATCAGACTTGGCATCTCTAAGTTTACTAGAATCAAAACCATTAAATAATGTGAGAATTGGGATTATCCAAGAAACTCTTGGAGAGGGTGTGGATGCTGGAGTCATATCATCAATCAGGGCTGCTGCCTCGCATCTGGAACAGTTGGGATCGGTGGTGGAAGAGGTTTGTTGCTTCCCTTTTGCTAGAAAAAGAATAAAAAAAAATAAAGATGGATATTTTTTCTTGTTCCATGAGGGATTTCTGAAATATAATAATCAATGAACTATTCTTTTCAATGCTTTTCAGGTTTCGATGCCTTCATTTTCTCTTGGCTTGCCAGCATATTACATATTGGCCTCTTCTGAAGCCTCATCTAATTTGTCACGCTATGATGGCATAAGGTGGTACTTGAACCTCATCTTCCAATTATTTTCCAATCTATAAATATTTATGTTCCCGAAAACTCATTTTCAGGTATGGGCGGCAGGTTTCAGCTGATGACTTGAATGAGCTCTACGGAGATTCCCGGGCTAATGGTCTCGGTCATGAGGTACAGTGCCTCCACCGGGCCACCCCTAGACCCTTCTCCACATTTCTCAGTATCTGTCCTTATTGTGAATAAATGATCATTAGTACTATGGAAATGAAAGCATAGAAAGCTATCACACCTGTTAGTTGTGTATATATGAGTTTAGAAAGCTGATTTGATCCGTCAAGTTTAGTGCCGGTGAGTACATACATTCATAAATAAACTTTTGTTGTGTGCCATGACCATGCTAAGCTATGTAACCCAACAAACTCTGCACATGTCATGTCAGTGGCACCATGCTTGTTGGAATGCTAACTGTATTGATATTATGTGGTACGTGCCTGCTGAATCTGTAATACCTGAGCAAGGAAAGATAATTATAGTTCTGCACGCAATGTTTGGTATTACTTAAATATTTTGTGTTTTAACTGGACAACAATAATGGTTTGTGGTAAATTGCATGAAGTATAATTTTGATTGCTCTTTTCAGGTTAAAATGAGAATTTTGATGGGAACTTACGCATTATCTGCTGGATACTATGATGCATACTACAAACGAGCGCAACAGGTAACCATAGGAATAGGAAGGTAGCATCCAGTGCAAATTTGCATTTTGATCGTTTTTACCTCTTAACTGACAAAATCTACACTGTAGTAGGTGAGGACGCTTGTTAAGAAAAGCTTCGAAGAAGCTCTGGGAAAATACGATATTCTTATTTCACCTGCTGCTCCATCAGCAGCCTACAAGATAGGTATAGTATTATCTGCTCACCTGTAATCCTGTCCTCTCTAAAAGAAGTATGGTCCCTTCCCTGCTTTCCTTTCACATTGATAACGTGAGCCCTTTTGGCAGGTGAAAAGACAAATGATCCATTAGCTATGTACGCTGGAGACATCATGACGGTAATAAATTGTTGAATGCGCTTTTTTAACGCATAACTGCAGACATATCTCTGTGTTTCCCTTTGCTCCAATGTAATAAGTAGTAATGTTGCCTGCCTCATCGTACACCTTTTAGTTCTTGCAAAGATTGTTTGGTATATTGGTAAAACTACCAGCTGAAGTAGAATTCTTTCCGTTGTCATTTTGCGATGTTAAAAGCTAGCACGGTAGTGAAATCTTAAAGAGCGCAGTGCAAATCTGATATGACTGATGCAGGTGAATGTTAACATGGCCGGGCTTCCTGCATTGGTTGTGCCTTGTGGATTCGTCGAAGGTGGGTCTGCGGGTCTCCCAGTCGGGCTTCAGATGATCGGATCTCCCTTCAGCGAGGTAAGATACCGACTCGAACGAAATAGCATCATTCCAGCGCTAGTGCAGTCTCCCTTCCAGTTATTTCTACCGGCTTTCTTTCATCAATTGATTCTATTGATGATCATTTTTTTTCTTCATAATTTACAGGGGAAATTGCTGAGAGTAGGCCACATCTTCGAACAAACGCTGCAGGATGTCAGTTTTGTTCCACCACTGCTGGCAGACGACTAGCCAGGCGCACCACCGCCTTTCCGGCGTCTTGTTCAGAGCTCCTCGGCAAGCAGTTCATAGGGCCACGCGGGTTTAGAGGCCCCTCGTTTTCTCACATTCCTAAAGTTTTGAGATGCATATCCCATTGTTGTATGCCGAGGAAACTGGTTGCACGCAACGTGTGAGATTTCCCCCGTGGGAGTAGTTGGGGACAGAGCCTGTCTGAGACGCCATGTGCACATGTGCGATTCCTGCCAACAGCTATCGGCCCACATCGATGATATATTTTTTGTTTGTGTAATCCTGGCTTGCATCAATGATATTCTGCAAATCCTTTTGATTTGACTGATAACAGCGCAAGCTGCTCACTGCTTCATGTGCATCACACGTCCTGAACGACCACTGATCTGCCTGCTCTTTCTTGGAGTTTATTTGATTCCCACAATTTGTGAAATATAGGAATAGGAAGAACACAGGATTTATGTGGCATGCACCCTTGAATCCTATAAATAGGAATTGAAAATCTCAGGAATTTCCAGCCAAGAGTGTTTGATACACCGCAGGAGAAGAGGTTTGAGTGGATGCAATTCCTTTGAATCAGGGAAGCCGTTAAGAAACAGTCCAGCAGTTCAATAATAATTTTGCCGTAGGTTCGACATCGATGATATTTTGCAAATCCTTTTGATTGAGTGATGATAGCGCAAGCTGTTCATGGTTTCATGTGCATCACATTCTTGTGACGATCAGTGATCTGTCGGCCCGGCTCTTCTTTGAGAAACAGTTTTGACTCAAGCAACCTGTGCTCTCAACAGCATTTAGTTCAGGATTAAAATTACTGAAATCCTATCTGGCGACCGTTTCGGGGAGAGGGGTGACAAACGAACCCCTTTTGACGGTAGTTTCAGTTCTGAGACGAGATCAAAAGTGAGTTTTAAACACAAAATTGCCTTCTCGGACAGAAACTGCCGTGTCGCTCTAAAGAAACTGCCATCCCTCACAACTTAAAATGCCAGCGAAATCAAACGTTCGCCAGCTAAGGGGAAACTGCCATCCCTCACAACTAAAAATGAACGTACGCCAGCTAAGGGGGTCCTAAAATTAACACAGACAAATCCCCCAAAAATGTTGATCTAAATCTTATTTTTATACTTAACATAAGTTCAGAATTTAATATTTATTTGGTGCCCTGTTATAACGCAATAATTAATTCCTCCACGAAAAAGTTTGGAAAGGAATACAGTAGCCGCCACAGAAGACACGACCAAGGATACAGGTCTGCAGCAGAGCAGGTTCACAACGAAGCATTCTGAAATCCAGATACACGACCAAAAGAAGGATACAAGTCTGCACCATGTCTGAATAAATAACGTAACTAAAACGAGGTGCAGGGAAATGAAATACGGCAATACGGTACAAAAGAATTACTACTGCACATAGCCACTAGTTTCCCCAGCAATGTTTGTTCCCAAAGTACAGAAGAAAGATTATTTTGGGTCTTGGATGGCCACAATTCAGGCTCCATACAGCCTGCCTGAAATAAAACCTCTGCCACTCTATAAACAGATGCCATTCTGGGGCTCCAGCACCAGAACTTATTGTTTCCACCGCTGCAAGGAGAATAAGAAATATGCCGTTAAAGAAACAGAAACAAAGTCGAGCACCACGAGAAGACGCGTGTAGTGTGTTAAGGAATCACAAACGAAGCCGAATAAATTCCATCACTAAAATGCACATTTACTCCAGCCTTCCCTTGTTTTTCGGCAAGGTAAAGCGAGGATTCCTTTCTTTCGAGGGAGACCCAGACAGCAGCTCTCCTCCCGTCCAAAGTATCGCCTAGTCGGCTAGCAAGTAAGGTTAAGAAGAGGAACAAAACTTGCTCTAAGTTGCTCCCACACGTGTGATCAGGAGAAACATCTCAGCAACAGTACTAGGGTATTGTCAGCAAGTAGAAAACTGCACTTGTGCTTAAACAAAGAGTTCCAGCAACTAGAACGGCTTCAACTTTATTTGTTGCTATGGAGAAGGGCCTCTATTTCATAAGTTCAGACACATAAAATTATTTTGTCAGCTCAATAACTGCCATACATTTTGCCTTCCAAAAGATACAAGCCAGGCACTTATATCAGGTGAACTTGTGATTCAGGCAAACTTACAGAGAGAGTTAACTTTATATTCACCTGGCATTGGAAGTAACCTAAATGCTCATGTACCACACTGAACATGCATCCTGATTACCACATCTGGCAATCAGTCAGGATTATGCAAAGAGTAATTGTTTGCATGATGCTAGCGCTACCTCCTCACCAGACACCAGCCCACCTGCCTTCTGAGACACCAACCTCCCCCTAGCTGACTACCTCAGATGTGGTTACCATCAAGCTATATGCATCTTCGTGCTTATGATGGGTAATACAGATTAAGCTAATTTTCCTGAGAAGCGTAACAACTTCCATAAAGAACTATTAAATATATGATATTATGGAGTGTTAGCACATCATTTGATTAATTTCTCAAACCATTTGGTCTTGACGAAGAGATAAGATATACATGGGGGCCTTTGACTTCCTCATCCTGCGAAGATCCGATCTTCTAAATGAGGTTACATATATTCTATCTATTCAAGATGAACATGTGTGTACTTATAAGTTATAAGAGTTGCTGGTCTTCTCTTTTCTACTTGTTTGTGTATTTGTTGGGTTAATAGCATGGCACAACTGTTTTTTCTTCTGAGCGCTTCCTATTTGACTAATACTCCCTCTGTAAAGAAATATAAGATCATTTGGATCACTATATTAGTGATCTAAACGAAACAAGACAAGCGCAAAGTTGTTTGAATCTGATTGGGTAGTTGTTACTAAGATTAGAAGTTCAGAACCTTATTGAATTAACAATTATTTGAAGAAGCTACCGTGATGCAAGAATAATGCAGAGATTGAGGATAATGTAATGAAGCACACGCTTGTGATTCTAGATGTTGTTTATGTTTGTAGTCAATACTATGCCACCTCAGTTTTTCTCATCTGAAGAGGAGTTAAGTCCTATTTTGCCTAATTTATACTCTCTCCGTTCCTAAATACAAGACCTTTTAGAGATTCCAATACGGACTACATACGGAGCAAAGTGAGTGAATGTACACTATAAAATACGTCTATATGCATCCATATGTAGTCCATATTGAAATCTCTAAAAGGTCTTATATTTAGAAACGGATGGATTATGTATCTAGGAGACCATCCTTCCCCTAGCTCCAGGTGCAGTTATCCTCGATATATATATGTATCCAGGATAATTTATATGAGAAGCATAAAGTTCTGCAATAGAAAAATTTGCATGTATGGTCTCAGACTAGAGGAAATTGATCGACCGCTTATAGTGCCCAAAGGCGTGTAAGTATTAAATGTTCCAATTGCTTTATTTGTTGGAGCAATATTCATGTGCTAACTATCTTTGTGCTTTGATCTTTGATAATAATAGGTTAAGGGAAAGGCAACCATACACCGCTCGTGATCCATCAACTGTACATCACTGGCTTTTTTCCGAAAAAATTAATGTGTGTGTTCTGTGAGTAGGCAGTCCTACTGTGTATTGATGAGCACATAGGATAGTTTGTTGCTGATTTGCGCTTCACTAATTTGTTTATGATGTACTATCCCGTTTACTGGTTTAATACCATGCCATATCCTGATTTCCTGAAACAAGGCTAGCGAAAAGTTTAACGCTCAAGAAATCTTATTGAGCAGTAGTGGTTTAACATTAGAAGTTTAGAGCCGTATGGAATAAACAATTGTTTGATAAGATACCCTAAAACAAGGCTAGCGACTTTCTAGATTAATGTGAAGATTGGGGATAATATAATGAAGCATGCACTTGTAATTCTATATGCTGTTTATGTTTGACGGACAGCCATCTAAGAAAACTATTCGTTCCCAAAATGTAATCCTTGTTCAATACTTCAACTAACTGAACTAAAGTAGCAGAATTTGTGAAAGAAAGCATCACAGCTAACACATCCATCTATGAAGGGTTTCTAATCCTAGATCCAAAACATGTGCACAAGGCATGAACGCTGCTCACCGATTGTAGGTGACTAATCTGCCAGTGACCTGATGCAATCATCTAAAGACTACTTTCCTTGGATAGTTAGCACTTAGAAGTTGGAACACAGAAACAAGACAAGCACAAAGTATAAAGCTCATGGAATCTTATTGGCTAGTGGCTAGCAAACTTTCTAGGTGAACAATGTGCAGACTGAGGATAATATAATGAAGCATACACATGTGCAATTCCATATGTGGTTTATGTTTGACAGACAACCATCCACCTAAGGACAAATTTTCCCCAAAACCACAGTCCAAATCCTTGTTCGACTCTACAATCAAATGAACTAAATCAGCAGCATCTGTGAAAGAAAGCATCACAGCTAACAAATCTATCTGTGCCCAAAAGGTTTCTAATCCTAGATCCAGAACATGTGCACAAGGTAAACTCACCGATTGAATAATAATCGGACAGCAGGGGTGGTGATCAGATCAGAAGATGATGTCTTCGTCCTTGTCGCCGCCGCCAACCAGTATGTTGGTGGCGGCCCCCATGGAGACGCCCCTCTTGAGGGCCAGATCCTCGGCGAGCTGCTCCTCGGCGAAGAGCTTGGCCGCCATCATCTGGCGCTCGACCTCCCTCCTCTTGTAGCCCTGGATCTTCTTGAGCCTGAAGAAGTCCTCGCGCTCGAGCTCGTCGAGCTCGCCCTTGATGTAGGTGATGGTGTTCTCGAGCCTGGGCTTGACGACGTTCTCGAGGGCGTTGACGCGGCGGTTGGTGGTCTTGATGGCCTCGTCGAGGGTGAGGAAGGAGGTCTGGAGCGAGGCGAGCTCGACGAGCACCTCGATGGCCTTGACGTGGGCGGCGCGGCAGGCGGAGACCTGCTGGCCCCCGCGGGCGAGGCCGGTGAGGCTGGGGGAGGCGCCGGAGGGCCCGCCGGAGGATGCGCCGGCGGGGTCGACGAAGTGGGTGAACTTGGGCAGCTTGACCCCGGCGACGTTCTCCTGGTGGGAGCGGACGCGGAGCGAGGCGGAGCGGACGGACTGGAGCACGACGTGGCGCACGCCGTCGCCGGCCACGTACTTGGCCTCGGCGAGCGAGAAGGAGGAGGCGCGCATGGCCTCGCCCATGGACTCCTTGGTGGCGACGATCTTCTTGAGGATGGCACGGAACTGCACGGTGAGCGCGTCCGACTTCTTCTTGAGCAGCGCGTGCCCCCGCGTCGCGCCGATCAGCCGCGCCTTCACCACCCCGAGCATCGTCACCGTCGGCACCACGTTCAGTCTCTGCGTCTGCCCCGACATCCTGCCGCCGATTCGCCGGAGATCTGAGAGCAGGGGGGGAGACGGGGAGAAGAGAAGGGGGAAGGGGATCGAGCAGGTGGGGTAGCGATTGTTTATAATCTTGTGATAAAGAAATACTCGGATCGGATCGTGTCCGGTTCGTGTAGCCGCGTGTTTGTCTCGAATAAAAGTTTCTATTTTTTTTTCTTAGGATCCTTATTGGAAACCAATAATGCTACACACACGGAGTTTTACGGGGCTGACCAGGAAACGACCCGGCGTGGGTTCGGTTGCGCCGAGGAAAGAAAAAGAAAAATGGAGAACGTGCCGCAGTTTACGCCAGCAGAAAACCAGAACGCAAAGTAAGAGAAAAAAAAAAATAACAGAACGGCAGCTCGGTTTATCCTCGTTCCATATCGCGCCCGCGCCGACTCGGACGGCCTCACCCCTACTCCAACGCCGTGATTCAAATGGACGTTGATTTTGTTCCTTTTTGTCCACATTGTTTGCTTTTTATCCGTTTGAGCCGCGAGTCCGCTCGGCTGTATCTGTTTTTTCCATTTCGATCGGTCGATACGCCCAACGAAGACGAACACCTTTTCTGACATGTTCGTCCTGGCATTCGGTCCAACACCTGGTGGGTGAGCTCCCGCGTCGCCACCACGAGCTCTAGCGCGACACTGTCCTACGCCGAGCTCCTGCCCTGCCACACCTTATTGCTCGGCTGCTCCCTGCCTTGCAGCTCCCGCCCTGCCATGCCCTGCTGCTCGGCCGCGCTTGCTCGCGAGCTCGTCGGGGTTGCAGCAGCCACGCCCCGTCTCGCTGCAGCTCCGAACTCGCGCCGCCACGCACTGCTGCTCTGCCGCGCTCGCCCGCGAGCTCGTATGGGCTGCAGCAGCTCCGAACTCGCGCGCGCCGCACCGCCACCCACTGCTGCTCTGCCGCACTCGCCCGCGAGCTCGCCTGGGTTGCAGCAGCTCCAAACTCGAGCCGTTGCACCGCCACACACTGCTGCTTTGCCGTGCTCGCCTAGGCTGCAGCAGCCCCGAACTCGCGCCGCCGCACCGCCACGCACTACTGCTCTGCCGCGCTCGCTCGCGAGCTCGCCTGGGTACTTATGGACCTATAGGTCTGTAGGGAACTCCTCACACATCATCATGGGAGCAGCAAGGTTGATGTGTAGAGGCCCTCCGTAATCGATCCCCCCGCCGGCAGGGCACCGGAACAGGGCTCCAGATGGGTACACGGCGGAACAGAGACTTGCGGTGGTGAAAAAANNGTCTCGGGAGGCTCTCTAGGGTTTTTGGGATTTATTAGA
>CBMN011749543.1:0-10962 GCA_000582825.1 Hordeum pubiflorum
CACTCTTCTAGTGATCCTACACATGGTTTGAGCAACATAAGATAAAGGTTCCCTTGTCATTCTAACGAGAGGATGAGATGAACATATAAAGATGGATGGGTAAAAGGTGCCCGCTCAAATAAAAAAATAGTGCACACATACAATTGTGCAAGGTTCATGCAATGAAAAATAAAGATTCCCGTGTCATTTTAATATGATAGATAGATAGATAGATAGATATATAGGGATGGGATAAAAAGTGCCCGATCAAATAAAAAGAATGCACACACTCGATTGTACAAGGTTCAGGCAATGAAAAGTAAAGGTTCCCATGTCATTATAATGAGAGGTAGAGATAGATAGATATATAGAGAGAAGGATGATATTAAAGGTGTCCGGTCAAATAAAAGAGTGCACACATACGATTGTGCAAGGTTCGGGCAATGAAAAATAAAGGTTCCTGGGTCATTATAATGAAAGGGGAGATACATAGATGGAGAGGGATGGGATAAAAGATGTCTGATAAAAAAAGAGTACACACATATGATTGCGCAAGGTTTGGACAACAAAAAATAAAGGTTTCCGTGTCAATATATTGAGAGGAAGAGATAGATAGAGAGAGAGAGGGATGGGATAAAATGTGCCTGGTCAAACAAAAAGAGTGCACACATACGCATTGTCCAAGGTTCGGGCAATGAAAAATAAAGGTTCTCATTTCAATGTACTGAGAGGGGGATAAAAGGTGGCTCGTCAAATAAAAAGAGTGCATGCATACCATTGTGCAAGGTTCGGGCAATGAAAAATAAAGGTTCCCGTGTCATTATAATGAAAGGGAGAGATACATAGATAGAGAGGGATGTGATAAAAGATGCCCGGTCAAACAAAAAGAAGAAGAAGAATATTTTGCGTATAAAAGGGCATGATTAAGATTTAAGAATGTAGTATTAGGAGCAGTACTTGGTAACTTGGTATAACATTAGTCTCTTTGTTTTTTGAGGGAAACAACATGACTTGATGCGGTTTTTTAAAATAAATTACAAAGAATAATGTCCAGGAAAATAAAAAGGGGACTATACAGCAAAAAGGAACCTAGGAAAACAAATACAACAACAACATGGCAAGCTATCTAAAGTTTGTGATCCATGCTTCAAAGCCACGGTATTCCTTCCTCTTGATTTTGTAGGTGATCCATTTGAGCTCCTCTTTTAATTTCTTTCTGCATCTGTAAATGCTTGAGTCTCTATTTTTACAATAATTATTTTTCACAAACATGAAATCTAAGCAGCAATACAAAAAATATGCTCTGGCAAGTGCGCCGACGACCTGAATACCATCACCATGGTGATTACAATACTAAAGCAAAGCAACACACAAAGACTCGGTTAATCCATGCGTAATACTCCCTCTGTTCCTAAATACTTTGTAGTTGGGGAGAACTAGTCTAGTTCTCCCCAGCTACAAGTATTCAGGTACAAAGGGATTATCACACACCAGGCAATGAATAAACAACCTGCGTGAGAATCAAATTCACTTGTCCGGGAGCTTGCATGCTACATGGAGTAGCCATCTCTGAAATTTGAAGCTCGATGGAGATAGAACAGGAACTCCAAGGCAGAATCACTTGCGAAGAAAAAATACAACATAATGCAAGTTATGATCCATAGGGAGCATCACGCGGAGGAAGAAACTCGCCACGTACAGGATGGTGGCGCAGGCGGTCAATGGCAACCTGGACCTCAACACGCTCCCTCACGCGCGTATTCGCTGCTCTTGGCCACCACTGACCGAGTCGCGCTCCAACCTCATTCTACCACCCTTCCTTTTTTTGTGGGCGTTCAGACCTGCGCCCCAGCTGAAGTGCATGCTCTTTTGGTAGCAGAACAGGACGAGGGTCAGTAAGTGGGCAGCCGCGGCAGCGAACACGACGACACAACGGAGTGGAAAGCATCCTTAGATCCTTCGGCAGGTCCTAGCCGACTGCCCAATGATAGAGTATGCCCAAGAGAACAGCGCCATAGTTGCTAGGAGGGGGAGAAGTGCCCCGCCGAACAGATCCAACGGCCGCAGCCAGTCGCTGAAGCGGGGCCAGGGACCCCGACCAACACCATGGTGGGGAGGAGGAGCTGGAGGGGACGGTGTGGTGAGGGCGTTGGAGCTTGTTGGGGACGCGAGGAGACAGTCGCGCCGTCGGTGAGCTCTGCCACCGCGACTCCGTGTCCGTGGTGAGGAGGGCAGGCACAGCACTCATGGGTGGCCGGGGAGAACACGACGGACTGGGTCAATGTCAAGAGAGCACGACGATCGGCTGGATGAGGGCGTGAGATAGATGAAGACGCTGGATCTGAGGTTTGGAGGATAAAATCATGGGAATGGATGGGCATGGCTCTGATGGATGGCGAGAAAGAATTGATGATAAGGCACAGGTGAATGAAGGAATGCCAACAAAAAAACAAAAGTGATAAAAAAAGTCATGGCACTTCTCATTTTTTTGAGACATGATGGCACTTCTCATGGGCTAGAACCACGGTTTGGAACCTTCGGTGGGCTTGGAACCATCAGCACATAGGCCGAGGTCTGCCTTAGTCTGTCACGCGCAGGAATGTGAGCCTACGGGCTGAGCTCACATGCATATGCGGTGGTCCAATCTCGTCTAAAGAGGAAATAAACCTCACCCACTTAAAATTTAGAAAATGCTAAGAGGGGAAAGAGCTGGACCATATCCCAAGGAAAGCATGTGGCCCTGATTGCAACCTCCCTAGAGAAACCATATATATACGGTGGCGCTATTCTGTGCGAGCGCGCAGAATTGCTTAGCGTGCGCTCCGGCAGATGATAATTAGGCGGGTGGGTCACGCGGAGAAGCCTGCTCTCCACCGCTAATTTGGTTGACGGTAACGGTGCTTGCAAAACAAAGTAACGCATTTAATTTTATTACCATGTGTGGTGCGTTGTATCCCGATTCTGCGGTCACTATTCATTGGCAGTAACGGGGATAGTAGAGTGGCAGTAACGGGGATAGTAGAGATGGTAATGGACATGGATTAATTCATTGGTAGTAATGGGGATAGTACAGATGGTAATGGACAAAGATTAATTACCACGCAATGACTAATAGTTGGTTTGAGACCTAATCGTAGTAAAATCTTGCTAACATGTAGTAACAAATTACTACAATCACTAATTGGCGGCAGTAAAAATGAGTGGATGGTAATGAAAACATAATTACCAATGGAAAAATTAGAGATGCTTTGATCCTGCACATGGTAAACCTAGTAAGACCAGGCTGATATGTAGTAATGGATTACTACATGTGCTCTTTTTGTTGGAAAATACACTTGCATGATCACAAGAATAAAAAATGAAGTGCTCTTGATATGTATGGTAACAAAACTAAAATGATTACAGACTCTTGTGCACTACTCCTTGATTCTCTAATAATAAAATAATCACATGGTAATGTTAGTATAAAAATTCATTTATTTTGCAAGATAAAATAAAAATCATTGCTTCAAGTAAATACTTCCAAATAGTTTGAGTCTATCGTTCCAAAAAGTAGGCATACGATAGTAGTCCATCTAGTAATTGCTTTACCACGTATTGGGCGTACAATTACCATTTATATTGTAACCTACTGAAATAATACAACAATGGTAAAGAATTTGCGAAATGAACTTATGGTAATGGGGTTGCCGCTCCCCACATGCTAATTTTGCTAGTTATTTGGTATGTAGTAATTGCATTACGATTTGGTTCATTATTTTATTCAAAAATTGGCCACCTAACTGATTACTATGTTCCCTTTGCTAACTATGGTAAGTCGTTACTATGTTTCATTTATTCATTACTATAGGCCCATGCGATGGGAGGAGGGATGGGGCATGGACCAGTCGCAATCTCATTAAATCATTACGATGGAGTTTCCACCGAAAACTGAGGCTAAGGTACTACACACACGAGAGGAGTAGATGGTTCGGCTAATTAGGCGCGTGAGCCTGGTTGGCTCACGCGGCCGGAGCATAGGCTAAGTAATAATGCGCTTAGGCTTACTTTAGCGGTTCTATATACGAAAACTCAATTGGCTCCCAGGAGCACATGCTCCCGGGGCCAAAAAAAATTCCCCTTCCACGTATATATACTGTGTGTGAGCGCATAGTACCTTATAATGCGCTTCGGCCATGCTAAGCGAACGAAGCGGTTAATTCTTCCATCGCGTGCAAATCCCTTTTATGAACTAGTGGGTGGTAATAGAATCTACGAAATTTACTATAGAACACATATTGTATCACCATCAAGAATCAATCCAAAAATTAGTCATAAGGAAGTCTACCATTTTTACTATAAAGTACAATGTTTACTATCAAAGCTCTTCCATGTAGTAGTGGGTGGTAAAACAATCTATGATATTTACCACCAAGCAGTAAGCATATTACCATCAAAAGTCAACCCAACATTGAGTCATAACAGAGTGTAGCATCTTTACTACAAAACAAATAGTGTTTTACTATCAAATCTCATGCCCATTTTGAGTAGTAAAATAGTATTTCTTTTACTAGTTTACAACGATATTACTACAAGTTCTTTGTTCTTACGATCAAATTAGGTTGTGTACAACTTGTAAAGCACAATTGTTACCATCATATGCATGCAAGTTACGAGCAAACTATGGCTTAGGGTTGCATCGTAAAGAGTTTAACACCATTACTAGAAGGTGTTGGCATTTTACAGGGAATCCTAAGGTTTAAGAGAAGATGTTCTGGGTGCAAGCAGTCGGTAATTGAATTAATTCAACTATGTTTAGCAGGAATTTTACTACAAGTCATTAGGAGAGTAGGTAGTGCGGGGCGGAACGGAGGGCTGCGTCATGTAGATAGTAACGAATTTAATTTCATTACTTTTTTGTTAGAAACCTTTTACTACAGAAAGAGAAAGATGGTTAGTTGGTTCAGCCGAGCGGCGCGTTTAGACTGGTCGCAGCGCAGGATTAGCATTCTACGCTCACACTCACTTTAGCATGTGCGTGTGTGTGTGTGCGCGCGCGCGCGCATATATGAAATTCCAACACAAAATTTGAAAATTTGGTAACGCTATTTATAAAAGATCAAATTAAATATTATCATCACATGTGCCTCAGCAACACATTATTACATACCGTTTGTTGGTACATATAGTTCTACAAATTTGGGATGTGAGATTCCAGATGGGACGGGTTATGCAAAGAAATAAATTCAAGATTCTCCTTAATTACTCACTTTCAGCCCATTTGAGAAGTAACTTTCCGTCCTACTCAAGTTTCGTAAAGATATTTTTTTCAGGTGCAGTCAGAAAAAAGTTGTATCAAATTCAACAACTTAATTCGAGTCAATATCTCACGGCAATCCTATTTCTATTCTCTTTCTGTATTTTTTGATAATCTTGGGAATACAAGATATACTACTTATTTTTCAAAAAATAGACACGAATTATTGAAAATATTTGTGGGCCCCGCACAAACAAAATAGAGCGCTAGTGTGCTACTCATGCTTTGAAATGGACGTGCCATGCCGGGCTTCACATGTACGTGCGCGTCTTCTGCATGTAGCTGTTTTTTTAAGACTAACATTGTGCAGTTTGTTTTGGGAAAACTACATGCATGTAGCTTGAGGGCCCAGTTCGACAGATATTTCAGGAAATAAAATAAACAATTGGAGTTCGGGCCCATTAGTTTCCATTAGCACGTGCATGATGGGAGCTCCTATACGACGCCCTTTGCGGCAAAGAATCCGCATTTCGCACAAGCAGTTCTTCAATCTGGGCCGGCCCATGAAGGTCAACAGCGAACGCGTATAGTAGCTAAACAAAAATGTCACGGACGCGTGGATTCGAACCAAGAATCTCATGCTATACGCATCGCGACACTACCAGTAAAACAAGCGATGCTTACTGATCATAAAGCAGCGCCAAACCTATAGAATCAAATCCATCTTAATTATCTTTGGAATTTCCAAAGCAACTTAAAAAAACAGTGTGTTTTGTTAATTGCAAACAATTTATTAAAAACCCGAAATATTTACTAATGAATATTTTTTGCAATTCCAACACAAAATTTGGAAAAGACGAAGATTTTATAAACTCCTATTGTTTTTTTTTAAAACACGAGCATTTTTAAAAATTTCATGAACAATTTTTGAAAACATGAACATTTTTTTAAGCACCTATAAAACGAAAATTTGAACATTTTTTATATAGGTGTACAAAAAGTTTAAACGGAAACATTTTTCTAAACCTTTGGACATTTTTTGAAAACGTAACATTTTTTAATGGGCGAATAAAATTTGAAAACGGGGACAACTTTTGAAATCCAGAACAAAAACAAAAACCGATTTTTGGCATTCCAAAAATAGAAAATGATTTTTTGTGCAAAGAAAAATAAAACCCCCTTTGCCAAAATTGTTTGCCATTTCCAAGATTCACCCTTGTGCACAATATGAGATCATTTGAGCAAACTGTGAGATGAATGTGGCCATAGCATTGTTTGTTTGGCTTGAAACCCATGAATCGTCATACATGATAGCTCACTTGTGAGAACACTATTTAAAGATACTTGCCATATTTCAAGTTTGTTATTTTCCTGCAAACTAGGTCACATATAATGACACAATGCAAAGGTTTTCCATTTTTTTGAATTTCTTATGCCCATTTCAAAATATGGTCAAAACGGCACGCATGACCATTCATAGCTATGGGTTAAATCTTGCCAAACTTTTGTTGCATCTCTGATGAAATGACTACTTATTTACCTAAAAATAATTTTTATAAAAAATCATGAGCAAACTATGAGGCACCTCTAGTTAAAATTTGACCTCATTCCTACTAAATCAACAAAAATTTATCAATTTGACAAGAGGTGGATCAAAAGCTTTTGACTGGCAACCATTTGGTCAACTGTACATAAAATGTGGTCTAATATTTTTGAAAAATGGTGTGGTACAATTTTTCAACAAAGATTTGGTAGGTTCTTCACAAAAAAGCTGACTTTTAGCACTCCGAAAATAGAAAATGATTTTTTGTGCAAAGAAAATGAAAACCCACAATTTCAACATTGTTTGTCATCCCAAGATACACACATGTGCACAATATTGGTTCCTTTTAACAAAAAATATAAGAGGGTAATATGTTGAATGTTTACCGGGAATAAGAGGGTAAAAAATATAAGAGAAACAAAAGGAGAAACAAAATTACATAAGCTTAATTATGATTGGTGGAATCAGTTGTAGCATGGATCGATGACATGGCAAACATCGGTCCATCCATACATTCATCCATCCGTCATCCATCCTTCCATCAATCCAACCCACTGCAGCAAACCCCTCTCTCTCGCTCGCGCGAACCCCACCCAACCCCTCATGCCCTCCTCTCTCTCTCTCTCTCTCTCTCTCTCTCTTGCGTGAACCCTAGCGCTCTGCTCCTCCCTTGCTGCCGCCACCTCTGACGCCCGATCCCGGCGACCTCAGGCGGTAATCGACGACGCCCAGCACACCAACATGACCCCCCACTCCGCTCCTGCCTCCCGTCTGACGAGATCCGGCGCGCGCGGCCTCTAGTGACCAAGCACTACGGTTCAGCGCGCGGCCTCCCTCTCTTGCCCTCTCCCCGATCCATATCGATAGGTCCCTACGGCTCACCCTCCTCCCGGCAGGTCCCTCTACTGCCCAACAGCCACGGCGTCGCGGCCGGCTGGCTCGCCAGAAGGTGCATGCTTCAATGCTCGCGGCGACGTGTGGCCTAGGGTTTGTGGTGGCTTTGCCCCACGCCAGCCACGGCTCTCCGAAAACCAGGACGACAGCAGCGTTGACGGGATCCTCAGACGACTGTCGTCTACCTCGCGTTGTTAGGAGGGTTTGGTCGTCTACTCGAAGGAGGGGACAGCCGTGTTCCTTGTTCCCCACCCTCGCAGTCAATCCCGTCCGCCTCTGCTTCACTGGCCTCCAACACTGGCGTCTCCGCGAGGATGCTCGACGCCACGTAGTCTGTGGACGCTCCGAACCTCAAGGCCACCTGTGTTGCTCCAGGTCCCGTCCCCTCTCATCTCCTATTCAACTTCTACTTCTCCCCTGACCTTCCACCCCCTTCCCTATTATGCAGGAGCAGCTGCACGCCTGCAATATCCCCAACCCAAATCAATGCAGGGAGAAGTGATGCCCAGGTCCCTGATTTGCTGTTGCCCCAAATTTGTTTTGTGTCCCAACTTTCACCCTTCGATTTTCACCAGCTAATGGTATCTCTTATGTGTATTTGCAGGCTATATTACACATGGGTGGAAGCAGCATCTCGGTTAATGCAAGAATGTTGAATAGATGATTTGGTTAATGTAAGAATGTTGAATGCTTGAGTTAGATAGATTGGCAAATGATATTTTCTTCTCCCTGTTGAAGTTGTAGATTGTAGAATTGTCGTCAAAGTTTTGATTGTATTGTGTTTGGTTGAACTATTGAACTACTGTCTTTAGGCTTTATGTTGCTTAATATTTGTTGTTGCTAGTTGATGCATTGCTATTTGGTACATGTTGGACTGTTAAGCCTCATCAAACTATGTCATCTGCCAGCATCGTTGTTGTTCTTTTCCTATTTTGCTACTAGGATATTACTGTAGTTAAATGTTGAACACATTATGGTTCTTAATTAAAAAAATCCATTTGGTAGCTGCAAGAGCGATGGAAGTCCTAAACTTTGCTCTTCTGAACAACATGGCCATTCAGGTAATGTAATCTACTTGAACCATGATGCTTACCTGAGATGGAGTGCATGAACCATGTACATGGCACCACATTTACAGTGTCAAGTTCATCACACTGAAGCTGTAGCAACGCTGCCTTCTCTGAATTAGATAAGTTCTTGGTTTATCACATTGTCTTTCTTTTTAACTTGGTTGATGGGCCATTGTGCCGTAACATATTATTGTGTCCAGTCCCTATGATGTGGAAGCTATGGTATGAATTGCTTTATATTAGGATTCGGTTGAGTCTTTGTGATGTTAATTTATGGTCACCGGCTCACTGATGTACATGTTGCTTTGTGTTTGGATTCGGTGTAAGTGATAATGATCTCTGTTTAAATTTAGTAAAGTACATATATTGCATTATTGATCATATGCTAATTAACAGGTTATCGTATGTTCATGTCTGCTCAATATGAACCTTATAAGTTCAAATCACTGCATTTTGCATTGCTCATATATTAAGGAACTGTATGGCTCATACATTACATGGTTGCATTATCAGCATACAATTTGTGCCTTATGTTTGTTCATGGTTGTATGTTTCTGTTATGTTGGGAAGCAATCCATATACTTGTAGGGTACATTTTTTTGAACTTGTTGCAAGTTCTATGATATGTGAGTTCCTTCTGTTGCTTCAAGCATTGACACATTATGACGTGTGTAGGGAGCTCAGCATTCGAGTCCCGTCCGTCCTCTGCAGCAAGGAGTTGGGCCAAGGGAGCAAGCAGCGCTGCTCGTTCCTTCGAGAATGTGTGCTGCTGGTCGAGGCTTGTGGAGAAGCAGGGCGAATCGGGCATCTTCTCACTTGTGCCGTTGTGGTAAGAAAAGAACACCACTCTCACTTGATGTGCATGTATTTAATACAACAAAGCATTCTTACATGGTGATTTTTAGTGATACTGTAGTTATCTCGCATAGTGTCATTCTCTTCGTAGTAAACAAATGCAGCTCGTACAACTAAGTAAACTAGACCCAACTTGTACAATAAAGTGAACTAAATGTAGCTGCATTCTGTACATGTTACTTTCTATTTGGTGTCTAATAATGATATATGTGGAAATTCTAGTTTGTAAGGAACAAATAATGTGCTATGGATCATAAGCTATTTTTTGTTGACATGAATTTGTCAAGCCCCTTATTTTGACTTAGTTTCATATGTACAAAACGCGAGTGATTATTTTTCCTTGGTAGGCCCATGTTCCATTGATATCGAATCAAACTCTTAGAAATAACACTGGTGTTTCATTTCATACAGAAATTTATTCCTGCATGTGTCTGAACTTCTAGACATTCTTGCCAATCTAATGTTTTAACCACCAATAGGTCAACTCGATCAATCTTGACGCCAACATCACGAATCGTCTGGCCGGTGGCATCACCAGCCCCTCATCAACTCTGAGATTACCCTTTGTGTTAACTCTTTTACTGGAGCTCAAGGCATACTGTAATAGACTGTAAAGATTGTAATAGTAGGCATATCTGGGTTGTAATAGACTATGTATAAATTGTAGTAGACTAATTTAGTGTTATTTGATAAACAATATTTTCTTTGTTCTATTTGAAATATTGATTATGTATGTGATTTGAAAACATGTGAAATGGAAGCCTGACTAGTGGGAAACACTTATGAAAATAATCTAGCCAATTTTGAACTTTCTGACATGTGGGACCAACGTATGAGATTATGACAAGCGGGACCCGTCTGACTAGTGGGACCAACTCTAAAGTATAATGGTGAAACACTGTCAAATGGCCACGCTCAGAAATAAAAAGGCTGAAATGTTGTGCTTGGCCCATGTAACTGACCAACATTGACAAGAAAAGTAATA
Organism: Hordeum pubiflorum; assembly: GCA_000582825.1. Taxonomy (NCBI): domain Eukaryota; kingdom Viridiplantae; phylum Streptophyta; class Magnoliopsida; order Poales; family Poaceae; genus Hordeum; species Hordeum pubiflorum. Next base: position 10,563 of record CBMN011749543.1, read on the forward strand.
TAAATAGGATGAATTATTGGGCTTGGCCCATATAGATGGTTGAACTGAACTGGGCTGATTCTAATATACGACCAATTCATTTGGTCACAATTTTTCCACGTTAGCTTGCCACGTTGGATCTGACGTGGTGTGGATAGACTGTCAATGACCAAAACAATTGGTCGTAGAATCTATGACCTTTGTTTTGGTCATAACCATCTATGACCATTTCACAAAAAAGGTCGTTAAGTTTCATTAACGGCGCTCAGCTTTTGACCAACTGTTTTTGGTAACAAAAAGGTCACAAATGCAAAACAACAACTATTCAGGGACCAATATGGAGGGTCACAAGATAGCATATTTCTTGTAGTGCCCCCCCCCCCACTAAGGGCCACATTTCCCATGTTTCCTCCTTCCTTCC
>CBMN011749548.1:0-13988 GCA_000582825.1 Hordeum pubiflorum
CTAGCTGTTTTACCAAGTTTATTCTGAAGATCAGCAATATCTCCAGATGCCGTCTCGAAGGTGCCACACAGAACCTTTGCACGTTCAAGAATTACATTCTCTATACATTGTTATGAATTAGTTCCAAACATAAGAACACTTGATCCAGCTAACATACTAACTTAAGATCAAGAAATATTTACCAGCATGGAGTAAATTTGAGATTATGTAGTCCTTTTCCTTCATAGACATGTTAGCTCTAGAATGAGCTTCCTGAAGATCCAGAAATTACCTCTTGTAAGTTTCAATCCTCATCTAAATAGGAAGATACTTAGATGTCAAGTTTTTGCGTTCTAAGTAGATATAAAAAGCCCAAGAACTAGAAGGTTTTGCGTACGGAAAAAAAATGTTATCCAGATTGCAGCACCTTTAACTCTTTATTCTGACCTTCCAAATTCAACCTGTCCTTCTGCTCTGCTAGGTACAAACTTCTGTACTTTTCGAGCTCCTGCCAGACCACCAATGGTACAAGTCAATTCAACCCTGAACTATATACCAATCAATATATCTAAACTTCAATTAGATAAAAACTATACTTTGCTCTGCTTCTCCATGCTAAGCTCCATATATTCCACCTTTTCCCTCATTATCTGCAACACATGATAAAAAAGACTAAGGTAACATTCAATATCTTGCACAGAGGTTTTGTAATATGCATATTTAGAACAATCTGAAGTTGTTTATACCTTTTTCTCAGCCTCCTCAAGAACAAACCTTTCATGGGGGATATAAATTCCATTCTTTTCCCTTGCGGCTTTTACATCTGACAATATACTTGTGAGATCCTATATAATAATGCGAGGAATAGGAATAACTAGAGGATTGAAGAAAACCTTGTTTCATTTTTTTCATTTCTTTATAGAGATCCTTAAGCATAACAGATTTGCAAACTTTTTGGTTTACCTACAGCAATAGATAAAGTTTGTGACAAGGATTGCAAAAAATTGGAACGCCAAGAATGAATAGAAGTAGGAAACTAGCACCTCTGGAGTGTTTCTTATGCTTTTAGCGCGATAAGCATAATCAAGTGTAACTAGAGTTTCTTCCAGACACTGGAAAGATGGAGTTACTGTTGCTATGATGCAAGTTTTGGCTTTTCCACCTAAGGATTCCCTAAGCAATCTGGCGAGCTTACTGTCCCTGGCAAAGTATCAAAATGAATATGAATTACTGCCATGCATAATGAATAAATTATGGCATAATCTTCCTGATGTATTATGAGAAACGGCATACCTGTATGGTACATGAACTGAATGCTCAACAAGTGCAGTGATGACACGACCAAGTGTTAATAAGCTCTTATTCAGCTCTCCAGCTTCTCTTGCTCTAACCTACCAGTATGCCACAAATCATGAGTTCAAGATGGATTGACATGTAATTAGAATTAGCATCCTAATTTAACATCACAATAAGATTTAAATGTGTAGTAATATAGTAATATCCAGTTATGACAACACAAAACACATCAAAACATCCGGGGCTTTTGTTTTAAAAAAACAGAGGCAAAGGATTTGCCTCGTCGATTTATTAAGAAGAAGAGAGTTTCCTAGTTAATTAATGGAAAGCCAGGCAAAAACCGATACAAACAGGCCACATGTGGACAACTCGCAAAGCAAGAACAAGTGTTTTCTTTTCACTGAGAAGAAATTGCTTCAGAGACAAGATGGTTATGCATAAGGTCTACAACATACCTAAACTGAAAATATGGGACAGCAGGATATACAATTTATCATCTTCCAGCGTGTACTTTACCAGTTCAACCAAGTGAAAATATGGACGATTAACCCATGCATCCCAATAGGATGGGGTATGACAAACAGTTGATATAATCACTTATTAGTTGGTAATAGAACCAAGTACCTCTTTTGCACCTGATCGAGCTATACTCTCTGATCCTGCCAGGTCTACAAGGTTCAACCTCCCACATTTCATGAGTTCCTGATTCTCTGTTGTTGTTACTTTGACATGGATATATATAGAAAAGACAGAATGTGAACGGCTGCAAGTACAGGATACACAATGATCAGTACTCAAAACGTCCCCTATTGGCACCCAAAAAAAGAAGTGAAATGGTCATTGACCTGCTTTGCATATTCAATGCAGTGTCGGCAGTGCGTCTCCTAGTTGATCCATGTTCTAACAGACTATATATCTCACCAGGACTGTAGACGACAATTTCTTCAAGGCCTCTTATGACAGCCCCACCTTTGCCATCTTCCATAAGAGATATAGTAGGCCTTTTCTGTCTATCTTCAGGGAATCTGCTTTGGTCCTCTGAAGCCAACAGGTCTGTTATTTCTTCGTTATAGAGCTCCAAGAAGGTTACCTTCATGCTATAGTCAGCCTTCCGTGCTTCCAAAATGTCGAAGATATGGCGCACTGCTCTTGGCATGACACCAGCAGTAGCTGGCAGATCACCCACCTAAAAAGGCAGATGAGGCAAATTGTTCAGCTGCTGCAAGTAACTTCTAAGCCATTGTCCAATTTTTTAGTACCTGCTGCATCATCTCTCCCTCCATTGTATAAGTTTTCCCGGTTCCAGTTTGTCCAAAGGCGAAGACTGTACAATTGTAGCCTTCAAGGACATCATCGACAATAGGTGCAACAGCATGGTCATATATCGCCCTCTGCTGAGATTTTGGACCAAAGACCTGGTATAAAATAACAACCGTACATCAACCAAAAATTCATGAGAATCTACGTCAATCATGTAGGGGTATTTTTCGAAAAGGAAGGTCAAACCTCCGGGCCTCTGCATCCTCACATCCACACAACCATCATTTAAATAAAGAAGATGCAAGGCAATGGGGCCAAATCATCAACACATAAACAGAGTATGAAGTAGACAACAATGGAATAACCATGTAGGAGTATTTAGCACTTGATAATCATCATGTTACAGATTTGTGATGCGCCAGATTTTGATCGTTTAAAATTAGCCATAACCGAATGACGGCAACTGTTTAAAATACATATGGATCATAAGCAGAAAGCACAGGGATCGATAGTGGCTTTACCTTGTCAAAGGTGAATGTTTTGTCTGCTTGCTTGAATAGGCTGTTCAGAACTGTGACCTCCCTCTTGGTGTCGTTGCAGGAGACGGCACTCTGGACATTCGCTTTCTGCTCCTCCACGCTTAGTGGTCTAACCGTGCACCAGTCACAATAACGAATCAGAGACACCATGAAGCATCTGCTAGTCTTTAACAACATGAACTAGCACCAGCAGCAATTTGCTCAAAATTTTCGTAGTCACTACACAGTTGGCAATCAGAGATAAAAGCTAGCATTCGCACTGACTACGCCACGATTCGCCTCAGTCCTAAGCTGCTACTTGGAGCATCACAGCGTGGCTTACAAAGAGTCTGGTCGGTGGGGCCAAAGCGAGAGCACCTCACCTGCACCGGAGCACGACCTGCACGTTCGCCTCGCGGTCTCCGTCGTTTCCGCCATTGATTCTGCAGGCGCCTACGCCGCTGTGGCGCACGGAGCTGTGCGAGCCCTCTTCCGCCCACCGTAGCTCCCGGCGCTCGGGCCGCGGCGTGAGGAAGGGGGTCGGCGGGCCCACCCACGACCGCCGGCTGGGGTTCGGGGTATGCGCCATGCCGGCGACGCCACCTCAAAGCGACCACCGGAGCTTGGATCTGGGGGCGGATTGGGGCGAAATCCGCGTGGCTTCTGCGGGATTCGGCTCGGCGATTTGGGAGGAGGGCGAGAGGAGGAGGAGGACGCCTTTTTCGCGTATTTTGAAATTTTGAACGAACACAAGAGTGGGAGTCGGAGTTTTTTGTTTTGTTTTGAGGGAAAAGTGGGAGTGGGAGTTTTTTTTTCCTAGACAACAGTGGAAGTGGGAGTGGGAGTGGGAGCGGGTGAATGAATGGAGGAGACAAACATTGGGATGGTGGGCCTTAAACGTGTGGGCAACGGCCCACTGCATAGAGCGAGATTGATGTTACTTTCTTCTTGCAATCAAAGCCTCCCCTTTTGCTCAAAAAAAAGAAAATCACCCCCCTCCCCCGCGCCCCTTGCTCAATAAATAAATCAATCAAAGCATCCATTTTCCATAAAAACAAAAGTCAAAGCCTCCCTAAAAAAGTCAAAAACATTGATCAGGGTGTGCTCCTTACAAAGGTTGCCCTATTTTCTTTGATGGTGACAAGTAACCGCACCCCATGTGTGTTACTTGTTGTAAGTAGAGAGTTTTGATGATTTTTTCTCACCCGACGTGTGAAGGTGAGAGGTTGATTATTTGTCTTTTTCCCTTAGATTTCTTTCCTTCTAAAATGCTAAAAAAATCAAAAGCCCCTCCCCTTGCTAAAAAGAAAAAATCAAAGCCTTCCCTTTCCCTCAAAATCAAAAATCAAAACTTCCCCTAAATAAGACAAAACCATTGACCAGGGTGTGCTCCTTGCAAAGGTCGCCCTATCTTCTTTGATGATGACACTTGTGGTAACTAGAGAGTTTTGATGATTTTTTTCTCACCCAGCCCGTGAGGGTGAGAGGTTGATTATTTGTCTTTTTCTCTTAAATTTTTCTTAAAATGATTTATCTGTTGAACTATGCACCCTGCTTTATAGATAAAACAATTTCTGATCCATACAAGGTACAACCGACCAAACAAGAAAAATAAAGAAACGAAAAGAAACGGCAAAAAATACAAGATGCTCAATAAAAGCCTACTCGACAAACGCGAGGCCAAGCCGTTGACGAAACTAAGTCAGATGAGTTGCCCGCCACCGAAGGAAGACCTCGCTCCGTCAACTCCCCTGAGGCCAACCATTGTTGGGCCCTCGTTCGTCTCCACCTCCGAAGAGGCCCCCGTGCCTTCTTGCCCTGGATCAAAGGACGTCGCCGTCAACATGTAGAATTTCTCACCCCCGAGCAAGTATGAACAGGGCCAACACGGTGCCGGGGAGCGAACCGCAAGCATGACCACCTCACTCGCGAAGCAAACCACAGACATCGTCTTCGCCTCTGGCCATGACCAAGACGCACACCGCAAACTACCGAACGGGACCAACACTGAAGATACACCGGCAGCCGACCACCCAAACAGAAGCCTCGGCCATCCATCCAAAGTCCCAAAGCAGTCTCTTCAGGAAGAAAAACAATGCCTTTGAAGCGTCGTTGCTGCCAAATCCGACGGATTTAGAGCTTTCACCCGTGACATGGAGGAGGAGTGTAGGGGTTGAACTTCGATGTGAGAATGACGCGTGGGGCATCGCCCACATCATGACCGCCATCGCCAGTTAAGAGTTTCCTTCGATTCGAGCCCCCAGCCCTACCACAACCACCAGACGCAAGAATCACGGGTCGGTGGAGCAATCCGAGGAGCGAGAGAGGACGCCAACACATCTGCAGCTCAGATGCCAAGGGCCCACAGGGAAGCCCAAGGGTGCAGATCCACGGCAGTCGTCGCCTCGCCGCCCACGTGGCCGAGTGAAGGCGCACATCAGCACATGTGTCGGCCACCCGCCGCCGGGATGGAGGCATGCTATCGCAGAGGTCGCCGCCTCAGATCTAGGCGCCGCACGTACAACCCACAATCGCCCGACGTGCCCTGCCCCGCCGTCGCACGCTAGCCCACACGCACGTCGGGGCCTCGCCGACCACCACCGGGAGCCGCCCCGTGCCCGATCGAGACGAAGGAGCGGACGCCGCCCGGTCAGGAGCACCTACGTAGCCGTCATCGCACTGCCTCGCCGTTGACCCGGCTACGCGCGTTGCATCCACGACGCCCCCCGCGAGCGTCGCGTCTCGTGCACACCGCCGCATCCCGTGCTTCTTCGATGTGGCCATAGAGGAAAAGGCCCCCCGCTGCCGCCACCGCGAGGGGCTTCGCCTAGGCGGTTCTGGCCAGCCGCCGGGGGAGAGAGGAGCAACGAAGAGGAGGGGCGGAGGTTGGCAGCTCCGCCACCCGAGTCTTCAAAACTGTATCTCATTGACAAACTTTTTTTACAAAAATATGTGCTTCCAGCTAGTAGTATGCTTTCAATGTGAACTAAAATTGAAGCACTACTGTGTTTTCACGCGGAAGCATATGTGTGCTCCACACTGACAGACAAAAAAACGATGTAATTGGAAAATAATCGAGAAACCAAATAACCACATTATTTTTTAGGAAAAAACAATGAAACAAAAAATCTAAGAAAAAGTAAACCAAAAAAGAAAAACCTTAAAGCTGAAAACCCCCGAAGGACTCCCTGGCACTCATTCCTTCTCATCTTCGTCACTGCTTATCCCATCGCTCACAACGCGCACCACGTGCGGGCTGGCTGGCGCTGCCACTGGCAGGCTGCCTAGTGTTGGTCGTGCCCTTCATAAGCACGGAGGGTACCCCTCAACTAGTCGCTCCCAAAAGGCCTCTATGTGAGATAGAGAGAGAGCAAGATCAAAGCCTCTCTTGCCAAAGATTTTCACATCGGTTTGGTAGGATTACATCCTAAAAGGACATCTCTATATATGAATTGTATTTTTGAGTCGAAATAATGATATACCAAAGTTCAATTTCAAGAAGAAAATAATCTTACTAAGGTTCATATATTCCTGCAAAAATAAGTCCATATGAATTAGTTTTATCCGTCGTATTTATGTATGATCTCAGCATTCCCGCGAAAGAAAGTATGATTCTCAACAAGAAGTTAGGTTATATGGTACTCCCGCCGTTCATAAATATAAGATATCTCGGGTATTTATTATGAACTACGTATGGATTGAAATGAGTGAACAAACACACTAAAATGTGTCTATATACATCTGATTCAGAAAAAACGTAAGCACATCTTATATTTGTGAACAGAGGAAATTAATATTTTTCGTGTTGCATAAATGCATCTTCTTTCTTCTGAATTTTAAGTAGAGTGTCCAAAAAGCTATATACGCACATTCCAATAGTTTAGTTATATACATACGACTAAAGAAGACACGGCATTTCAATCCTGTGTTTATTCAAAATTAAACTGATAACATATTGTACCTCCCTAGAGAAATAGACCAGACATTTCCAACTAGATTCATTACTGCCCAGTAGAGTGATCGTTGTTAGCATGCATCCATGCACCATTTCCACTGCTACAGTCATCGTTAGTAAAGCAACGATAATCGATCCTAAGATATACTGTATCCTGCTTGTGCTTGAAGTTAACAATCACCGGATGGTCGATTGATTGGTTCTGAATAACGGTGTTGTCTATATGGTGCATTGGAAGGTACACCCTGGAGTTGATGTTAGTTGTATTATAATTTTCAGGTAATGCCCAAGTCAGCTGAGCAGAGTGGCCATACTATAATCAAGGAATATATCTGACTTGGCAAGCAGGAACTGTTTACACATCTATATTAGTTGACTTCAGTGAGGCTTGGTCCTAAGGTTCTAGAAGATCAATAGGCACAGGTACAACTCATTCTGTATCATAAAAAAAAGCTACTCAAAAGTCAAAATACAAGAATATTCTGCCAACTGATTTCGATCCCGTTACATTGGCCCTCTAATTTGAATACAAATTGCAGGTCAGCTGGCTTTCGATACTTTGCGTACGAACATATTTAAATATTGCAATTCTTTTTTGTTTGAAGCTAGGAGCACTGCAGACCACGGTGGTTACTGTGATGGCTTCTAAGGGCCACGACATGGGTCGGCAACGATGGTTAGCATGCCCTTGCCCTACCAGCGGGTCGGGCGGTGCTGGGGGTGCAACAGCGAGAGGATCCATCACATGGTGGTTGTGCCATTGTGGAGTCGCTGACAAAAAATAATAGTGTGCCCCGGTAGGGTGGAGGTGAAGCGTCCTTCGTATCGGTGGAGAGTGGCACTGATGATACGAGGTATCGGGGGTATCTGACCTGAAGGGAAGTCAGCCACCAGGTCGGCCTCCAGGCCCAGCAATGGCTCAGGCCCTTCGTCCTGCCAGCAAGCTTCCAAAACTTGAACCTGTAAATGCCGCCAGATAGTTAGGTTTGTGTAACCCTAGGCCTCGTCCTCCTTCATAAGGTGAGGCCAGGGCTAACCGTAACGCAATCTGACAATTGCATAGGCGATCCCCTAGTCTCAATAGAACCTAGCATAAACCATTGTAACCCCTCTCACGAGGCGGCCCATACATCAATCCAATCTCAGCATGAGTAGGGTGTTACCTCCATGATGAGGGCCCGAACCTGGGTAAAAGCTTCGTGTGAACTCTCTTCTGGTACTTACGACCACGTGCACCACCCTACTGGGACTATTGTCGGTTTTCTGACCCGACAGTTGGTGCATCAGACATGGGTTGCGTCGTCCGGTAGACAAATCCAGATGTGATCTTTAGTCCAAGTCGGCGTCTATGATCTGGTTCAAAGGTTCAACTTTGGTCTCTTGAGCTTCATCGCCAGTTCGGCAGAGCGAGTCGAAATCATCGCTCCCTTGTTGAAGGCCAAGTTCTCATCTTCTGGAGCTTGGAATTCATTGTTGATCGGTTCAGAGAGACCCGCCTCTGCAACTCGACACCATATTAGGCACAAGAGGCGGCTTCTTGGAGTTGCGTGGAATCTGCTCGCTCGCTCCGGCTTCTCGGCAGAAGGACGCGATGGAATATTTATCACCCCACTCGCCTGCCCTCTTAAGGTCGGTGCAACAAGTTCTTGCAAATGCCCCCAACCGACCTCTGAAGGTCGACTAGAGTCCTGAGGGCTTCTAGACGTTCAATTTTTCCTGCAAGATCAAGGAAATATGCAAGTCATGTAGATCCGCAAACCGGCCTAAGGCTCGGGGGCTACACGATAGCTTGCCAAATTTTGACGCAAGATCATTTGTTGCCATCAGGAATACATGAGAGCTTGTTAAGATTTCATCGAGCAGCCCTAGACGACGCGCTGGCTGCAACTTCGACCAGGACGCAATCGAACTCGTCACAAGCTCGATGGCTACTGATGGTATGAGGTACCGGAAACATCTGACATGAAGGTAAGTCGGCCACCAAACTAGCCTCGGTGCCCAGCTATGGCCGAGGCCCTTTCCCTGCCAGCATGTCTCCTTCAAAAAGCCTCATCAACTTGGCATCCAAGACTTAAACCCGCAAATCCAATCGGACAATTAGGTCGGTAGAGGATTCAACTAGGATTCATGTAACCCTAAGCCTTGTCCTCTCTTATAAGGCGAGGCGAGGGCGAGCCTAGGGGCGTCTGACAATCGCACATGCGATCTCCTAGTTTCGTAGAATCTTGCATACGCCATTGTAGCTCCCTTTCACGAGGCAACCATAAATCAATCAAGTCTGAGCATGAGTAGGGCATTATCTACATGACGAGGACCCAAACCTGGTTTAAAAAAACTCGTATGAACTCTCTTCTTGTACTTTGGGCCACTGCACCAGCCCATCGGCATTACTGTCGATTTTGTGACCCGATAGGCACTAGATCTAGTATGTTTGTGTAGACAAATAAAAGCAGATGTATAGCTTCAGCTCTAGAGCAACTCTCCTGCACTCGCAAGAAGTCACGGCCCTAGTGACCATGAAAGAAAAAGATCGGGTCAGGGTTGCAAGTGCACGTCTCTCTCGCCAAAAGCTCCAGCGCCGTAAACTCACCAGAGGCCAGAGGACATCAGAACTCAGATGTCTCACTCTTTAGATATACAGTACGTACCGATCACGAAAGTCCCAGTTGCTTGCCAACAACCGTTCAAGCAGCTGGGCTTGGAATTGGGAAAGAACGATCTAGCCTTGTCAGTCAGCACGTACGGTCGGTTGCGCGCCTACGCTTCCAACGTAACAACTGCGATGCGTTGCTGTACAAGATGAGCTAGCGCGTGCAAGATTTACAAACTAATAGCTCCTTTGATTCAAAGAAATTCTATAGTATTTTTGAAGGATTGAAATCCTTAAGATTTTTTCCTATATTGGTCCTTTAATTTATGAGACTAGATTCCATAGGGTTTTTCCTACGTAATCTTGTATACTAGATTTCATTGAAAATCTAACATCCACTCCAACCTTTTTTTATAATTTTTTTTTCCTAACACTCTTTGTTAATCATAAAGGGTTCAAATAAACATGCCATTTTAACCCTATACTTTTTCTATTTCCGTGTTTTCAAAATCCTACGAATCAAACAAAACAGAAAAGAACAGACGGTGTCGGTTCACCGCGCGGCCGCTGGGATCGATCGATCCCGCCTCCTCCTCTCTTGTCTTCGCTCGCCCCGATGCATGTCGTCACGGCGGTATCACACTATTTTACTAGAATTTGATTAACAAATCGTCGCACTTGGCATGCGACCGTGGACTTCTATGGCTATAAGTACGCGACAGATCTTCACTTCTTTTCCCTCATTCAGACGCATCCGGAAGCTCCTGATCATCTTGTCTCGACGATTTTGCCTCTCCTAGCTTCGTCTCAGCTGCTAGCCTGGTCGTCTGATTTGTGCCATGGCCCATGGGAAGAGGTCTAGGCAGCAAGCCGAAACAACCTCCGTCAGCCTGATGGACCTGGACGGCGGCGACATGGCGCGCATCCTCATGATATTCTCCGGCCACTACAACAGCCACGGTCACCATGGCTTTGCCGCGCCCGCGTCGCCGGAGAGGGTGTTCGAGTGCAAGACCTGCAACCGGCGGTTCCCGTCCTTCCAGGCCCTCGGCGGGCACCGGGCCAGCCACAAGAAGCCGCGACTGGCTGACGGCGGTGAGCCGCCCAAGCCCAAGGTGCACGGCTGCTCCATCTGCGGGCTCCAGTTCGCCGTCGGCCAGGCGCTCGGCGGCCACATGCGTCGCCACCGCGCCGTCGCGGCCGCAGGGGCCGGCGTCGAGGGTGGCCTCAGCCTCGACCTCGACCTCGGGCCGACAGACGACGGCAAGAAGAAGACAACGGCGGTCGCGGCCGAACTGATGATCGACCTGAACATGCCGGCTCTGGCACTGGAGGAGGAGCCGGCCGGTCGTGCCAAGCTGGGGCTCGCCGTGGAAATGCAGTTTCCCGTGGTGGTTGACTTCCGACGTTAAAATGAACGCAAGACATTTACGTCTTCAGCCAGAGCCTTCGTCGCTACACCATGCATGCCCGGCCGTGCAGCAGGCGCATGTTGAACTGCCTGCGCTGTGACGCGTGTTCACGCAGACGCGGGCAATGAAGAGCCAGCCCCGCCGGTGTGGGGGAGGCCGTGCACCAAGCGGATGAGCTGAACTGCTGTCCCCGACACGTTTCCTGGTGAAGTCGGTGTCGACCGTCAAGGTCATGGAGGAAGCGGACCTGACTCTTCTGCTGCATATCTACATCCCCAACAGAGCAGCTCCTGATTAGTCTTCGTTTTTTTTGTGCCATGTGCCTCTGAGACTTTGTTCCTACTACTTTCTAGTTTGGGGCTTTCTTAGTTTTATTGAAGTTTTTGTAACTAAAGTGTAAGAAGCATCCGGTTTTAAATTAACTAGAGGATACCCGGAGCATTGGTTGATGAAAAATTGGGTTCATAACAGGAGAGCCAAAATTCAAAATATAAATAACTATTATATTTTATTATGTACAGTTAAACAATATTTATAAAATATAATTAGAATAATTGAATGGAAAATATTTTTTCATGCATCCTATCTCATTCATAATTGTATGGTGCCAACATGCTTGCATGTTGTGAAAAATAGGTTGGTGAATATAACTCTTTTAAGCATATAGGATAAAGCCCGCACATACACAAAGTACATCACAAACGATCACCACAGTTTGAAACAAAATAGAAACCAACCAAACATACCTAGCACAATAAAGTTTGATATAGGGCTCAAGGCCGAATACAAAAGCACGCAAGCTCGCACAGAGAACCGAACATATGGAACTGGCCTTCCCAGCACGGTTGTTGACCTGTCTAAGGTTGAGCAACGTTAACTGCACGGCCTCGTGGTCCCGTTGTTTCCCCATCGGCTTCCATTGTTGCAGAAATAAAATGCATTTGAAAATACAATCAGCCGGGTGTCAGGAAACACACAACCGCTATTGTAATCTTATTCTAAATATGCCACATTACCCAAAGCAGCGCCCGCGCGCAATGCCAAACAACCCGTTTTGTAGAACTCTTGAGAGGATGCAAAATGCCCAAAGATCGCCCCCAAGCCAGGTTCCAATTGCCACCCCGCAGCCTCCCGAGGAGGCAGAAGTTGAGACTTCCTTCCCGCGTTGGCGGTTGGATTTGTAGCGAGTTCCACATGGAACATCCACAACACTCAAAATATGGTGGCAACAAGCTCATTTTTGTAGCGTGCTTCATAAATTATATTTTTTCCGGAGGCATATAATAACGACTTTGCTAGAATGTCATTTTGAGCCAAAATCGGCATATTAGCAGTTATTATGGTTATTGGGTCAATATGGTGACTTTGGTAGATTTGCTTAACATGTCATTGATGTGTTGCTATTTATGGAAATGCCATAAGATTTTTGTGTTCCCATTTTTACAATCAATGTGCATGCCTTACATTTAGTCAAAGCCCTTTGATTAGCCTAGTGAAAAATTTCCCCAAACACCCTTGGTCAGAAACAAAGCTAATTAGAACTAGCATAAAAATCTAAAACAACTACAGAAACAATATGAGTCGAGTGTTCAATTTTCACCCAAATTTAGGCAACAAATAATGAGAAAATAGTATGTGGACTTTCTGTCCAGCAGCGATTCAAGTTATGGCCAAAAATGTGAACTGTCCGCATTCATCACGCATCTCAAGAATCACCGTCAATTACCTTCAGCCTTCCATGTCCGAATATATAACAATCTACTGACTTTGTGCAGTATCTCGACTTCCCACAGGCACAGGTCGGGTAGTTGATTGGTTCGGGGAAAACGCTGTGTATTATGCTAGATCTCATCCAGCGGAAGGTGGACCATGAAGCCGATGTCAGGTATACATGTAATAGTTTTCTGTCAGCTGCCCAAGTCAGCTGAGCGGAGTGACCATACTATAATTGCCAGGGGCGTTGTTGACTTGGCAAGCAAGAGTTGTTTACACAGCTCTATTAGTTGACTTCACAGAGGCTTGGCCCCAAGGGTTGTGATTTCTGGGATACCAAGGCTCACGTACGTACTGCTCGTTCTGCATCATACAGAATGCTACTCAAAAGTCAGAATGCACGAATATCCTCAGACTGATTCCCTTGATGGCTTCAGGTTGACCCCCCAAATCCTTGATATAAAAAATGCCGGTCAGCTGGCTCCCGATCACCTCCAAAGCATGTTTAAATACTACTCTCCCGTCCCGAAATAACTGTCTCAACTTTGTACTACCTCTAATACAAAGTTGTATTAAGCTTAAGACACTTATTTTGAAACTAAGGGAATACTGTACTGCCGGGGACAAAGACAGAGCCTAGAGAACCAGTAACACGGTAACACTAACAGCCCATTATTAAAGAGGCCAAATATGGCGTTGCATCTACAGTGTCAAGCAACCCGCATCTATAGTACTTCCGAGCGAAAAACTGCAAGCCTTTTTTTTTTTTACGGATAAAACTGCAAGCCTATTCACGCATATAGTAGACGTAGTGGTGCGTGCTGCGTGCAGATGACAGGAGGAACTGACACTTCCAGCATCGATATGTTTTATCTGGCTGGCTCGATCGAGAGAGTTTCTGATCCCGAGCTTGCATGCATTCGGGTGAACAATAAAATAAGAAAAGTAGTGCAGTAAAAATTCCAAATACTTCTAAATTGATGAATGTTTCACGTGCATGCAAAAAATTAGTGATGTAAGAGTATCAGCCGGACCCCTGTATGCTCCTTAAACGTCCGGAACGCCGTCACAAAAATACGACCCAACTGACCCCTCGTATCCGTCTCAAACGCCCGGACTGACCGGCATCCCTCATATCCATCTCAAATATAAGGCCGATATGAGGGCTCACGGACGCGCCCGGTCAGTCCACCACGTATGACGCGACCCCACTCCAGACCACTTTTTCTCTTTTCTTATTTATTATTTTCTTTCTCTCTCTTCTT
>CBMN011749579.1:0-11153 GCA_000582825.1 Hordeum pubiflorum
GCGGATCCATCCATGGACGGATGACTAGTCTGCCCGCTTTGGGGGCGTGCTGCGCTCACTGTTGTAGGCGACGCACCTACGCCTGCTCCTGCCTACGGTAGACTTCGGCGCGCCTCTAGAATAGATGTGCTACGTACGTAGGTGACTACTACTGCTACTATGACTATACCGCCTACTATTCCTCCTCGGTTGACAGAGCTGGCATGGGCGACGACGCTATTCTACTCCAAGCACCGCTACGCTACTACCAGTAGGAGTAGTAGACGGGGGCGCTCTGGAGCGTGCTCAAGGCAGGCTGCACGCAGCTGCCGCGAATTTCCTCGAGAGGTCGATCACATGCACGTAGTGCCAGGCAATTATTGCCCCTCCAAGGCCAAAGGGGTTTTGCCATGGAATCGCAATCAGGGCGTGAGACAAAGAGAAAGCAGCTCTACCTAGCGAGAACTCCGACCCTAACCGGCATACATACGTGACACTCCAGCGGCCTGATCCAGAAACGGCATGCAAGGCTTTCTACATTCTCGCCATCTGCAAATGGTTTCGGCCCGTCTAATCGATCGCCACGCCTAGCCACCCGCTCGCAACCTTGGATCGAAGCCGGCCATGCGCCGATCAAGTGGCACCCTTCGATGGTCCAGATCATATACCTGAGTGCGTTCCCCGACCTCCACTCTCCACTCACCCGGTCGCCCACCGAGATGGAGAGAGAGAGGGGGAGGGAAAAGGCAGCGTGATCTTTTTACATGCTTGCGCAAAATCAGATGGCCTTTTTCCCTCTTTGCTCCGTGGACCATGCGTCTCATCTACTGACTAGCTACCGGTGGCGCCCGCCCATCCCGCACATGCCATTGCTCTGGCCAGCCAACTAGCCAAGGATATCTGAGTGAGTGAGAGAGAGATGCATCTTGTTCCTCCCTCCAAAAGTATCGAGTACGAAACAGAAAGGAACGTGGATGCTGCAGTACCTGCCACTAGCCGTCTATCTATCTATCTTCTTCGTGCGAGCAGCTACGGTGGAAATTGCAGCGCGTGTGCTTTCGGATTCCTTTTTCCTTCTGCGAATTGACCGCTGAATATGCTGAGATACTACTGTCACAGATATATAAAGATCCTCCGGAGCACGAGCAGCTCCTACCAAAGCTGAAAAACGGCACACGACTTGGGAGGGAACGACCGTACAAGCCAGCCACCGTCACAAAAGTAGACATGTAGGTATGTACAGTAGTAATTTTGAATTGCATTCGTAAGCTGGCCGTTCGACGACGTAGCATCCAACGACACTCGCTGGGCCGCCTTTCGGCTTGCCATGATCATCACGACGCATGTAGCAGTAACTCCGGCCTGCTTCCATGGCCCATCCCGGGAGGGATCTAACCACCACACAATCAGAACTTCATCTGACACTGCCCAGAAATAATACAGCAGTCGAAGAGAGCGCTGTACCACAATAATTAATCCCGTTGTTCCATTGCTCTTGTTGGTTCAGCTCTGAAGAGAAACATCCAAAGTGATGCGCGTGCCCTTCCAATCTCGTTCATGCTTGTCGTCTAAGAAATTTTGGCGTCGTACGGGGGGCACGGCGAGGAGGCATGGACCATGCAGCATGCATGCATGCAGCCACGACGCTGGCCGCTTGATGACTCGGAGCGCCGTCTTCGTCACCGTCAGGCGACAAGTACGTGCGTGCAGTACGTCGGGCCATCAAAACCTCGGTACGCAGAGCTTTCCGGGTCTGATCCAGGGCGCGCAGCTCATCGTGGCCATACGTGCTCTACGTCGCCCAACACCCAAGTAACATGAGATCGAGATCACTGCTTGCTCAATCATTTTCTTCTTCTTATTCCGAGCAAGATAATTCAGCAATGGACGAACAAGTCAAGCCACGACGAGGCCTCCCCAATCCAATCTAACAGCAGCAGGCTGGCGGATTTGATGGGATAGATAGACGTATGCGTACAGCGCCATCCAGCGGGACCAGCTCATCAGCTCAACTGGGGCGCTGCGTTTTCGTTCTAGATAAGCTCGGGATTCCGGGTCCGAACCAACGAATTATTGCCAGTAGGTGAGCGGCGTTTCGCCGGACGAAATCATCCTGATCAAAGCCAAAGCCAACGCCAACGCCAAAGCTCTCTCGCGTCATCGGGGTAAAGAAAATTTTGCACCAAAGGGAGCGGGGAATTTGACCACGGTAGCCAGCCGCCGCGGGGGAAGTTTTCGGGCAAAAGGGCGGCGCGCGTGAAGGAATCGCCGCGGCGGCGCGGTCTTTCTTGCGGTAAAAAAAAAGTAAAGGGATGCTCCGCTGCCGTGCCGTGGGTTAGCGTAGGCTCTGCATCGGGGCGAGTAGACCGGTGACCACGCCGACGCCGACGCCGTCAAGGCTCACGATTCGATTCGAACCCTGCACCGCACTTTTGAAAGATCGACCAACGTGCTAATGTACGTAGAGACATTCTCAGTGCCGGTTTGAAAAATGTTCCGGGGATCTGGTCTCGCCGTGATGTGATCGTTTTATGTTCCGCAGACAACACCGGCCCGTGGGGTGGGGCGACATGAGTGAGTTGACAAGGCGGCGGGCTCGTGCAATTCCCTCACGCCTGCCTGCGCTTTCCAGATCACCTTCTCATGGACACGGGCATGATCCCCGCCGGATCTGTTGGTTCTGTAGTAGTAGCAGTACTGCCTTGCACGCACCCAGACCCAGATCACCTCCACAGCACCACTGTGCGAGTGCAATGCAACTTTGGTGGACCGTCAGTCAGTGCAAAAGTCGGGGAATCCGTTGTCACCTGCGTTTGTCCCGCCCACGGGAGAACGGGAATCGCCAACTGACGGTAGACGCATCCCATCTAGCTGTTGCTGTTCCGTTCTCCTTTTCCACTTCGCCCATCTTTTCCCTTAAAAATTCACTGTAGGTCCTTAAACTTGTTTTGATGGTCATTTTAGTCCACCTAGTTATAAATACCCGAAACACGGTTACAAAACTTGTCAATTGGTCCCGGGATTCACATACGGTCCATTCTATGCTTTGCTATAAGTAATCGCTGATTTGGGGGTTGATTGACCTGTCCACTTATGCGTTGACTGCCAAGTCAGCTCCACGCCGTCAGACCTCTGCAACACGCGTGTAAACCATATTTTTTTTTGCAAAATCAGCTGAATTAACACCCACGACCCCACCTGATCGGACCGCGCCGCACCACCTGGTTGGGATCTCCCACCTCGCTCGCTTCTCCCCCTTGGCTCGCTTCTCCCCTTTGAACCCTAGGCTCCATCGCCGTCGCATCCACTGTCGCTACCGCATCCATTGCCGCCCTCCGCTGCCGCCACATCCACTGCCCCCGTCCTCCGTTGTCGCCGTCGCATCCACTGCCGCTGCCCTTCGCTGCCGTCGCTGCATCCACTGCCGCCGCCACGTGGAGCTACTTCACTCCGTCAGGGTCGTCGTCGTCGTCATGTCATCTTTGAGCTCCGCCCGCTCTAGACTGCGTGGCCGCTCCGTGGCCGTCCCATTGATCGGGTGCCCCGATTGTGGCGACCCCATGAAGTTCTACCGCTCTACCACCGAGGAGCACGATGGCTGGGTGTTCTACAAGTGCAACAAGCACACTGTAATGCTTCTTCTCAAGCTTGATCTTTTTTGATAGCTAACTGTGATGTAATGTTGTAATGTTTGATATGCTCTGATGATTCGTGGCCTGCAAATCTAATAGTTAACAGTAGTTATGATTCATAGTACTGGATGCCACTACAAATCTAATAGTTAACTGAACTATTTAATTGAACATTTTCAGATAACTTAACATTGACAGTTAACGAACATTTTCAGTTAACTGAATATTTCCAGTAAACTTAATATTTCCAGTTTCTAGTTTGATGTAGCTCAACTGTTCTAGTCTTTTGTGGTTCAATTAGTCTATTCACTGAAGCTAACTGAACATTTGCAAGTTAGCTACACTTTTTAAGCCATTTTTATACATGGCGTTGCTTTGGTTAATCTATTTGTCTATGTGAAATAAAGATGTATTTTTTTCCTAGGTCACCTGTGATTTCTGGCGCTAGGAGCTAGAATATGTGGAGCATCTGGTTGAAACTAGGGTTCTTGTTGGTAATGCTGCTATAGATGCAGTTGGTGCAAGTGAGGATAGAAGGGAAGAGTTTGAGAGGAAGAGGATTGAAGCAAATGCAGGAAGAACCATAGCTGGGAGGGGCATGGCTGGAAGAGGCAATGCATGCAGAGTCAATTTTGGCAGCCCTAGTGAGAAGAACTTTGCCACCAAGCAGCAAGCTGCTATGCTGCTTGCACTGGGTAGAGAGATTCTACTGGTGATGAAGCCGGTGATGGCTAGTGTCATGGTGCTTTGTGTGCTCCGTTTCATCTTCATTATGAAGAACTGGATAGAGGAGTAGGTGTCTTAGTTGTAATAGGTCTTAAGTTAGCAGACCAGTTAGCAGATAGCCAATGTTCTGGGGTTTGGCTGCATTATCAAGTGGTTGTAATGTACATGTAATGCAATGGATTTTGGTGTGGTTGTAATGGATGATCTATGAAATAATACGAAGGTTGTAGCTTTCTGCTTATATTTTGTCACATAATTTTACTTGCCAATATTATTTTTGGTGTTTCCTTTATTTGGACAGAAATGGACCAACCTTAGCTGCAAATCATGATCTGGAAGTGGCAAATGTTCCAAATCAGTATACTCATAAAAAATGGGCATAACCGCATAAGTAAACTTAAGCTGAGCATATGATAGAAGGATAGCATTAATCTATTTCAAATCTGAGTAAACTTAAATTCAAACAAAAGTAAAATCAGAGCTCTAGTAGTTTCAATTTGGAAATATCATTACAACAGAATTGCATTAATCTATTTCATCCAGGATTCGCTTAAGCTTCCTAATCTTGTCCTCTGTCTCCTCTTTGTGTTTGAACAGATCACCAATCATGTACTCAAGCCTCCTTTTCTCTTGCTTTAGATGATCCCTCTCTTCCACTAATTTGTCCCTCTCTTGCATGGCTTGGTCCCTCTCTTTATCCGCCTTTGCCCTGAATACCTGATGGATGTTTGTAATTGATTTGTCAGCCATCTTCTTCTTCTCAAGCTCTTCCTTGAGATCAAACATAGCAAGTTGTGTGCTACCTAATTGGCCAATTGCATGCTCCTTCTCAGCCACAAGCTTAGCAAAATCAAGCTTATACAATCTCAGCTTATCTTCAATCTTTTCCTTCTCTCNNNNAATCTCCAGGTTCTCTTCAGCATTCAAAACATTTTGTCTGAGCATCTGTCTGGTCTCCTCATCATGCATGCTCCATATGCTAGATAGGCTCAACTTCAAAGCATCAAGCCACTCAGAGTCAACCCATTGCACATAGTTGCATTTAGGAACATCCTATCATTTCATAAAAAACAAAATTTCACTAACTGATTGTTTTCGCTTTAACAGAATTTCTAAACTTTTAAGTTACCTTCTGTGAGCAAGCCAGGAACCTCCTGCCACTATCAACATCTTGAAATGCCACAAATTTCTCACAAACTGATCCATGGTCACATCTTGCATCAAGATCTGTCGCCAGGCCACTCCATTCCTCACAGAAAATGGTAGCAGGTGGCTAAAACAAGGAAAAACAATTCAGATCTAACAAAAAAGAACTTATTTTCCCTTTTCCATAGAAACCCTGGCTTCCTGTTAACAGTAGTTGCGTGGAGATCACTAACCTTGCTTGTCACAGAGTCATCTTTAGAACTGGTGGGTAGATCATCCCACGAAACCATGGCTCCTGGTGCTTGAAGAGGAACAAAGGGAGGAGAGGAGGAAAGTACAGATGAGGAGAAGAAGGGGATCTGGTGGTGGTGGATACGAGCAATGAACTCTGGACCAAAGTGAGCATCTAGAGGCAAGTTTGTGGGTGCATATGTGGCAATGAACATGAACTTTGGACCAAAGTGAGCATGTAGAGTGCAAGTTTGTGGGTGTAGCAGTGAACTTTGACAATATATCACAAGTTGAGTTAAATTCACATGGATTATTTAACTGAAGATCGGTCAATTTAACCGACTCTTTTCAGTTTACTGAACTTTGTCAGTTAACTAAACTGTTTCAGTTAGATGAACCTTTTCAGTTACCTGAACCTTTTAAGTTAAATTTTGTGGAATTAAGTTAAATTCAAAAAACATTTGAGCAATGAAAACTTGGAAAATTCAGTTTACTGAACTTTGTCAATTAACTAAAATGTTTCAGTTAACTGAACCTTTTTAGTTAACTGAACCTTTTAAGTTAAATTCAGTGGAATTAAGTCAAACTCAAAAAATATTTGAGCAATGACAGCTTGGAAAATTCAGTTTACTGAACTTTGTGAGTTAATTGAACTGTTTCAGTTAATTGAACCTTTTTAGTTAAATGAACCTTTTAAGTTTAGTTCAGTGGAATTAAGTTAAATTCAATTGCATCTCCCAAATTCAGTTATAACAACTTTGAAAATTAAGTTGCACCTACCAAATTCAGTTCAAGAATTGTACCATCATGCCAAATTCAGTTATGTTGCATGTCTGGAAGTTTGTATTTCTGGAAAGCTTTCCATGTTACTTCTTTTGGCATAGATAGATAGTTTAGATAGTTCTTCTTTGGGAACATTTGAGAGCAACACGGCATACCATAGAATGATTTATAGACTGGTAGATTGATAGTTCAGATACTTCCTTGCCATCACATTACAAAAGACAGACATACTACAATTAACTTGTGTGCTAAGATATATTCAGCACACCTAGACAAACACAGATTATAAATAAATTATATGCTAAAATATATTCAGAATACCTAACTACATCTTCACTTCTTCAGGGCTTCTTCAGCATCTTCAGTTCTTCACCTCTTTAGCATCTTCACTTCTTCAGCATCTTGAGGTACTCCAAGTGATGCACCTCCCCAACAACCACCACCTCCTTCTTCTTCCTCTTCTTTTTCTTGTCCTCCTCTGCTGCCACCACCTCCTCCACCTCTTACTTCACCACAAGTGGCACATCAGGCATCAGCTCCACATCAATCGGGAGGTTTCTGTCACCCTCCCTGGCGTTGATGATGGGTGCCACCATCTGCACCTCCCGCTCTTGCTGCTCTGACTCATCGTCTGAAAGAACCACCAACGAGATTGACTCCTTGCTACCCGACTCGCCATCCGGATTGTAGCCTGAATCATCAGAGTGCTTGTTGCACTCCGACGAGGAGCTGCTCCTGGCGTCCGGATTATAGGCGTTGTTGTCCGGCGCAGGGACAGCCAGGACGACATCGTCGATGCGTTGCATCCTTGACGCCACGCGGGTCGGATCTGGCTGCGGCGCCGACGTGGTGGCGGACCGGTACATCCACCAATGTGCCCGCTGCCTCGGATCATCCGAGCAAGTCTCCTGCATTGCGAAATGCAAGATCGTCGCCAGAGGGACGCCTGGGCCGTCAGGGAAGAGGCGCTTCTTCTCCTACTCCGTCATCAACTTAACGAGGCCGCGTGCGTGGTGCAGCATCATCTGCATGCTGGAGAACCACCTCTAGATCTCCTTGAGGTCCACGCGGGAGGCCTGGTCGACGCTGTCCAGATCCTCAATTGCCCTCTGCCAGGCGGGCTTGTTGTCCATGGCGTGGAGGTGGGCGGCGGCGAGGAGGCCGACAACAAGGAGGCCGACGGCGAGGGTTTTCTGGATGGTGGAGTGGGAGGTGGGCAGCGGGAATACCGAAGCGTCTCGACGTGTAGTAAGTGAGGATGTGAGTGGCGAGTGGAGCGGTGGGTGTGTCCTATACCTCTCCAGTGGAAACCGTATCGGTGCAACGAAACGCACCGTGGGTACGTGTTAACTATACTCTATTTTAGAACTAGAAAAAATCACTAGTCCTATCCCACTGGCATAGCACGCATCGTTACAAACCACAGGTCCTGGGTTTTAGACTCAGGCCAAACTTTTTTTTGTTGGAATTTTGCCACATTCAGAAATTCATTCATTTAGTAGATAGTATCGGACTATTTCAGTTAAATATGCAGATTAAACATTCATAATTGATTCAGTTAAACATTCAGAAATACATTAAGTTAAACACTCAGAAATACGCAGTGGGTGCAGAAATTTAGAAATTCAAGCTGAAGGCACTAGTTAAATATGCAGTGAATATTGCATCAAATTCATTCTAATTGAATGAGCCACTGATTGAGCAAGTGGATGAGCCACTGAATGAAGTGCCAAGTTTAAAATTTTAGTTTGCATCAGGCAACTGCATGAGCCAGTTATGGCTGACACATTTGAGCTCTAATAGTTTCAAACAGTCATATTGAAGTTTTTGCCAAAAAACACTTAAATACAAGTGAAACAACATTGATTCATCTAAACTCATCAAACATGTTGATTGTTTTCTGCTTCCTGTGCACATGTCCACCTGACCCTTTTGCTTGCTTCCTGTGCTCATCTCTTCTTCTCTTGGCCTCTTCTTGTTGTTTATTCTTTGCTTCTTAATCTTCTTTTTTCTTCAGTGCTGCAATGGCTCTCTTTGCTTCTTGATCTTATTTCCTCTTTAGGGCTGCCTCTGCTTTAGCTGCAAGTGCTTCAAGTGCTCTGGCCTCCTTCTCTTCTTGCAATGTAACTTTTCTTGATCTTATAGCTTCCTGCTTTGCAGCTGTTTCCTGAGCCTTCTTCACTTTTGCTGCTCTTCTTCTTGTTGTTGTCTGCTCTGCTTTCCTCATACTGGTTTCTTGCCTTTTTGCCTCTACCTCCTCTGCTCTCCTCTCTGCCATCTCATTCATGGCCTCAAGTGTTGCATCTCTTCTGGCTGTCATCTGCCTTTCTTTGTCTCTTTTCATCTTCACCAACTTCATGGCCAAGTTGCCATCTTTTGTAGCTGTTGTTGTTTGTGTTGAAGTTTGAGAGATTGATGCCCCTGAGTTGAAAGATGAAGCTGGCACAATGCCTTCAGTGTAGAAAAGGTCTAGAGAGTTGCATCCTATGAAGCATTGTACATCCAAAGTCCTGTAGCTATAAAAAGCCAATCATCATCTACCATCAGTACATTTTTCATTGATTAAGTACAAGTTAAAAGAAAGGGACATAAGATTAGAATTTGCTTGAAAAACAACTGGTATGTCATAGTCATCATCATCTTGCTGGACTTGGCCATCATCTTCTGTAGCATGCACATCTTCTTGTGTGCCTTAGCCATCATCTTGAGTGACATGGACCTCCTCAAGTGGGACTTGGCCATCTTCCTGTGTGACATGGACCTCCTTTATGTCACCAATGTATATCTTGTTCTTGTTGTCAACCTGAAAAATGCCATCACCAGCCCCTGAAACCATGCATGTAGCTGATAACTCTATATTCTTTTCTATATTTTCCTTATATTTGGGCATATAGTTCCAGGCCAGGTCTCTGCCTCTTTTCTCTTGTTGTAGAATCTGACCATTAGCTGGGTTTTGATCTTTTCAATCATTGATCTAAGGTGTACCTCCCTAGCCTCAAGAATATATTTGTTGAAAACCTCACAGTTGTTGTTCAGAAGGATATCACACTTGGGCAATACTCTCTGGAACCCTCTAACCCCAAGTGTTTGGTGGAAGTTGCTCAAGCCATTTGTAGGCTTCTAAGCTGATGGCCTTCATTTCCTCCATGCTTGCAGCCCATAGTTCTGATGTTGTGCTCTTTGCACACTTCCATAGTTGGTTCTTAAGCACATCTCCTTTGTGTGTTTGCTAAAAGTTTTGCCAGATATGCCCGACACAGTGTATGTGCTCTGCATAAGGAAAGTGCTGCCTCACTCCCTTTATGAGTCCCTTTTGCTTGTCTGACATTATAGTCCATGGCTCTGTATTCAGTATTCCCAAGTCACTCTTCAGATTTGACAAAAACCATTTCCATGTGTTAGTGTTCTCAACCTCCATAACTGCAAATGCTACAGGGTAGATGCAGTCATTGAGATCCATCCCAACAACACACAGCATAACACCTCCACACATGGTATTCAAGTGGCATCCATCTAAACATATGAAAGGCCTGCAAGCTTGCATGAAACCCCTTTTGCAGGCATCTAGAGAAAAACAACAACTTCCAAACATGCCATCATTGACTCCTACATAGAAAGAGCTTCATGGGTTTGATCTTCTGAATTCTTGTGCATAATCACACATGCTACTTTACTGTTCTAACTCATCTCCTTCAATGACTTTCTTGCCTAATCTCTTAGCCCTTCTTAGTTTGATTCTTGTTGTTGTCATGTTCCAGTCCTTCTGAACCACTCTTCAAAAATTCATCATGTTCATATTTTCATCAGCTCTGAATGAATCAATGTATTTTCCTGCCATAAAGGGCGCAGTGAATGACCCAAGACTGCATTTCTTTATGCAGGTATGCTTTGGATTGTAGTTCTTGATCATGAAGCAGTTAATTCTGGTGTCATGTGATGCAATCAAAGACCAAGGGCACCCATCTTCACAAATAGCAGCAAGCCTTTTCCTATCATTTCTGGGGCACTTAATATCAACTCTTTCGTGACAGTTGTACTCTTTGATGGCTTTCCACAGTAACTCAACAGTGCCAAAGGTCTAACCAACTTGGAACTCAGGTTTAGTCAGGTCTTCTTCTTTCAAACATTTGAAATTCAACTTAACCTTATCTTCATCAAAGTCAGGCAAACAGATGTCCCCATCTTCAGTAGGATCATCAGGTTCTTCTTGGACTACTTAACCTTTCTAAAAATCAACATTTCTGTCAAACAAGTCATTATCATCTTGAAGATCAATGTCTGAATCAACAAGTTGTGGGTTGAAATCCTCATCTAAGTCTTGAACTGTTAAATCACAAACTGCATCTGCTGCATCCATGTTCAAAACCCTGCAGGTTTTTTCTGCCCCTGTGCTAAAACTGAAATGTATGAACATACTCTCCTAGTTGAGGTGGTCCTGGTATGTAATCATCTTCTGAATCTTCCTCACTTTCAGATACTGCATCATGCTCTTGATCTTGCTCAGCCTGCTCCTCTTGCCCTTGCTCTATCTGGATCACTTGAACTTGCTCAGCCTGCTCCTCTTCCTCTTGATCTTCTTCTTCCTCTTGCTGGTGATGTTTTTGCTCCTCTTGCACTTGCTCCTTCTTTGGCATCATTGTTGGAAATATGCCCTAG
>CBMN011749581.1:0-10134 GCA_000582825.1 Hordeum pubiflorum
CTCTCTCTCTCTCTCTCTCATGATAAGAAACCTGTTGTTTTTCCTGTGCGAGGTTTTTCAAAGGTGTGCATGTGTGGTTATTGATGTTTCCTTTCGTCTCTATATGGTTTAGTGGGTCTTTATTTGCAATCTGGATCGCCGCCGTTACGAAAGAAAATCAGACCGTGCACTATAGATTATAAGTTTGTTTTCAAAATAATATTTAAAAATATTTTACAAGTAAAAATAACATCATAGTCAGATTCTACACCATTTTTCTAATCAAATTTCATATATAATATGTTAAAACCGGAGTTACGGTTTAAAAGATATGAATAATTTAGACAAGCATTTGTTTGACTTAAGTATGACTCGCGGGTGAATTACCTGAAAAGTCAAGGGGGGTTATAATACAATGCAAAAAACGGTTCGGCTGCGACTTAAGTGTGACTGCGGGTTAATTCACAGAAAATGTAGGTTTTTTTTGCAAAATTGCGTGACGGACGTACTTTATTAGTAGGGGTATGTATAGGTATATGTATAGGTATCTTTACCTACTAATAAAGGGGCTAATGCTTCTGCCCGTCCGTCATACAGTTTTGCAGAAAACCCTCTTCATTTTTTAGTAATTAACCTGCGGTCCATCTTATAATACATCAAAAACGAATCGTTTTTGTCATTTATAGAAAACCCCCTCTTTTTTCTGCTAATAAACCTGCAGTACATCTTTAAGTGAGAAAACGAATCTTTTTTACGTTTTAGCGATCCCCCCTTGCCTTTTAGATAATTAACCTGCAGTCCATGTGAAGCAAATACTCTTCTTCTTAAAATATCCATATCTTTTAAACCGTAACTTTGATTTTAACATGTTATATATGAAATTTGATTAAAAATATATTTAGAATATGAATATGATGTTATTTTACATGTTACCAATTTTAAAAACGCTATTTAGAGTGCAACATTAATCAATGGCGCATGATCTGCCATTCTTTCGTACCGACAACGATCCAGATTGCAAACGAACACTTCATCAAAGCTAGAGTGGAGACGAAAGAAATCATCAATAACCGTGCATGCACGCCCCGGCAAAACCTCGCATGAAAGAAGAAGAAGATTTTTAATCTAATGCCGATAGAGAGACGCCTTGGCAAGACATATTGGGTCTTGAGTTATGGTTATTGGGTTAGGGCGTGTGGTGTTTTTTCTTCTGTTGCAACGCACATGCTCTTTTGCTAGTAGATAGATATAGATATAGATATAGACAGTGGCGGAGCTTCAAGCAAAAGGTTGGGCAAGCCAAGCTGGCTAATCTATAGAGATTACCCTTTGATTGCCGTTTTACAACCCAAAACTAAGTGTATACTGAAGAGAATCATGGTGTGCTGGGCGGGCCGGAGCACGTGTTGGCCCTCACGTAGCTCCGCCCATGGATATAGATATAGATTAATTGAATGCATTGTGTTCCTTCAAAAAACAAAACAATACACTATGGGATGAATTGGGATCATCCGCTGGAGATGCTACTGTCAGTCCCTTGGTTGCAAGGGAACGTGCTACGTAACCCATGACCACGAGGACGAGACATCTCACCGGGCATGCAAATTAACGAAAGTACATTAGGTGCTAGAAATACATTATATGTCTGCATCGTTACACTCTCCCTGCACACACATCGCCATATATACCAGCAAAGTCGCACCCTGCTCGATCACTCTAGCTAGCTGCATGAACCATCCGCCATGGCCGAGAACAACCATGACGCCGCAGAGGAAGGAGACAGCCAACTCCTGTCCGCGCTCCCGAAGAAGGAAGGGATGTGGAAGCCATTCTTCCTCTACCGAGGCTGCTGGCTCACACCCCGGGCCGTGACGAGCATCACGCTCCTTCAGTCCCAGTTCGCGCCGCGCCCCGACGACGTCGTCCTCGCCACGTTCCCCAAGTGCGGCACCACCTGGCTCAAGGCGCTCGCCTTCGCCGTCGCCAACCGCTCCCGCCACCCCGCCGGCTCCGGCGCCCACCCGCTACTCACAACCCACCCGCAGGACCTCGTGCCGTCCCTCGAGCTGCCCCACCGCGACGTCCACCCGGTCGCCGACCTAGACAAGCTCCCCTCCCCGAGGCTCCTCTCCACCCACATGCCGCCGTCTCTGCTGCCCCCGTCCATCTCCGCCCTCGGCTGCCGCGTCGTGTACCTGTGCCGGGAGCCCAAGGACGTGTTCGTCTCCAGCTGGCACTACATGAACAAGGTGCGCGCCGACTTCTCCCTCGACATGGATGCGTCCTTCGAGCTCTTCTGCGAGGGGTTCTCCCTGTGCGGCCCGCTTTGGGACCACGTCCGCGGGTACTGGGAGCAGAGCGTGGCGGAGCCCGACAGGGTCCTCTTCCTCAAGTACGACGACATGATGGCCGACGCGGGCAAGCACGTCAGGATGCTTGCCGAGTTCCTCCGCGTCCCGTTCACCGACGAGGAGGTCAGCGGCGGAGCCGTGGAGGAGGTAGTGGCTCTGTGTAGCTTCGAGAATCTGAAGAGCCTGCCGGTCAACTCCGCGGGAGTGTCTGATCGAATCGGTGGGTTGCCCATGGAGAATTCGTCCTACTTCCGGGCTGGGAAGGTCGGGGACTGGAAGACGCACTTGACTGAGGAGATGGCGAAGAAGCTGGACTGCATCGTTGAAGAGAAGCTGAGAGGTTCTGGTCTCGCCTTCTGACGTGTGATTGCATCTCTTCAATTTGATGGCTAGCGCAGGTCTTCTGCTCGAGAGCTGAATTACATCCTCGCATGAACATCTATCCGTGCTCAAATTCGACTACGCGATGTGTGAATAAGTTGTTGCCGCGTCTTTGTTTATGCCACTTGAGAAGAGTTCATGGAAGTAAAAATGTCATTGCGTTTTTCTTATGAAATGGACACTATTACTGTGGCCACAACCCACAATTACCATGTCAAGAGCACGTAAGGACATGTACAACGGTGGCATACGGATACAAATGCCTCATTACAAAAAATAGTTTGAGGCATCTATATTGATTTTTTTTTCTCTAATACAAGCTATGACTAGTGTGCCTCATCAAGAAAAAGAAAATAGAGATTCGTGTATACATGCATTTCTACTTTTCATTTTAACTTTTCAGCTTTTTGCATCAGACTATATTTTTTCTTTCCAAGCATCCGCCTCTTGCTGAGGGTTCTGTTACACCATCCAAACCTACATCTGATCCTATATGACATATGGAGCATCACCATGAAGCTATGCATTGTCCATGCCCTAATAATATACTCCCCCATTCCTAAATATAAGTCGTTAGAGTTTTCAATACAAACTACATGTATGTAGGTATATTTTAGAATGTAGATTCATTCGTTTTGCTTCATATGTAGTTCATATTTAAATCTTTAAAATGACTTATATTTAAAAATAAAGGAAGTATATTATATTATAAAAAAGACAACCTGGCAACCAATTGTTAATCGGCACACAAAAGCGATCTTCGACTCTTTTTTTATGAACAATCACCAAGGGAGAGGGGATCCCAGCTAAATGCATTACTCAAAGTGGCACAAGGACATGGCGACATCCTTCCGAGTAGCATTCCTAAATCTAAAGCACCACACAGTAAAGTTGGATACAATGTTTCTGATGGTTACGAAGGGAGCACCCACCACGTTCTCGAAGATAAGGGCATTAGAATCTCAAATCTTTATCCAAACAAACGTTGTCAACAAGAGAGTTGGTTCAAAGTTTAAACAAGCTCCATTGTGCACCCTGCCAGTGAAGGTCACATTGTTGGTTATCAACCAAGAGAGCTGGTTGAAACAAACTCCAAACAACGCTGTTAACAAGAAAACGATGTGTCAATATTGTTTGCCTTTCTAGACTGTTATGTTTTATTGTCTGGGTTGTGCTCCTGCGTGGACAGTGATGTTAAACTTTGTTAAGATAGTTTTTGCTGGTTGCACCGGATTTTCGCCCCATGGCCGATAGCTCGATTGCGAGCATTTGCAGTGGGTTGTCTGAAGTGGTATTTTGAAGTCGCTTCTTTCCTTTCCCGTCTGCCGAATCTTTCTGTGATCGGCGTTGTTATTTTGTTATGTTAAAATAGAATGGAGATTAGTCCGGTTCAATTTGTTGCTGTTGTTGTTTGCCTAGTCCGCACTGCAATAATACCCCATTTTTAAACTATAGCAGAGACAAAAACACAGAAAGCACCACGCGAAGACAAAAACGTACTATCACACCAGCAGATCGACTCACATGGGACAGTCATCGTAGCGTGTACAAATAAATTACTGTTCTAGTGTTTAGAGTTTGGAGTATTGAATTGCACGCATGGATAATTACTGTTCTAGTGTTTAGAGTTTGGAGTATTGAATTGCACGCATGGATCGCGAGCACTAATAATTAAGGTCTAAGTTTATCAGACTTTTGAGTATTGAATTGCACTCATGGATCACGAGCACCAATATTTAAGGGCTGAGTTTAAGTTAAGTAAGCTTATGTTTTGCTGACGCGCGCAAAAGACAACTAGACAGAAAAAAAGGTTGGTGAACATGATAATAATAGGGAGTGCAAAATCGTTTCCCTAACAAGGGTACCCATAATGAGAGTATCATAGCTAATATTATAAACGGAATTACGAGGAATGCACCTTAAACTCGATTTAAACACAAGTTTTATGAACGTAAAAATAACACCCATTAACTCCTCTAACCTTAAATTTGATACCTCGAACAACATAGAGAGAAATTTAAACCGTAATGAACTCAGTTGTTAAACCGAAATAACGAGAAGGTTTTGATTCACTTACGATCGATACGTCTAGAGGAGTAACGATGGCATGGTTATTATGCAACTGTTAATGAAGTAAAGAAAACCAACACAAAATTCTTGCTCAACTAGACAAAATAATAGAATAACACTTGATTCTATTTATTTTGGTTAACACTTGCTTGCCAGAATGCATGGAATAGGTTTTCGAGCAATGAAAACATATATTAGGGTGTGAAAGGTACGTAGAGTTAACATGATTCTAGAGTAACTTTCTAACATACCCACGAGTGTCTCATCATCAAGACTCTCAAGCACTCTGTTTCAATCATTACTTGCTAAAACTTTTGTTTTCAGGTGACGGGATTATGCCAAAGAAATGATTGCATAAGGTTTCGTAGTGGCTTAATTTTCGGTACTATGGACCAATATGTTGTCTCTTTCGAGCTCGTACGATCAGTACCCGGTTATTACCATATATACGCACATTCAAGAGAAAGCTGAATAATATTCGACGTAGTGTTGCCACTATATACGATAAGAAACTCGTAGTCGAAATCCAAGCCGGAACTCTGGTGGATCGGCAAGAAAGTTCTCAGCATAACATCAAAAAAGGTGATGAAACCATATTTGCACACGTATGCGTGCATAGAGTAGCAAGGCCATAGCACTAGCGAGAAGATGAAGCGCCATTTAAAAATACAACACATATTTTTGGCATAATCTCATTTACCTTTCAATTAAGTTTCTTTGGACAATTTTATCCACGAGGGCTATTGAATCTATTAAAATTAATACTTTGTAGTTGAGTATCTCTAACATCATCTTCTCTACAATTTTTTTCAACACCCAAGTATTTCTAGAGACTTTCTCTTGTGCATGGTTATTCTTTGTTAACATGACTTTCCTTTTAAAAAGATTACCACGACAAGTCTTGGTTATCTAGATTAAACAGAACGAAGGTTACTAAATTATTTTGGCTACTAAAACAAAATCTTTATTCTAACTATCAAGACTTACTCTCACTTGAACACATCACACATACTACTACTACTCAAAGATTAAAATCGCGGACAATTTTATTTCGCGATAGCTTTTCCCAGCAGCTGCAACCGCTATAGCGGGCTATTGCGGCCGCTAAGCCATTTAGCGACAAGTAAATACAATGCATATTTAGCAGTAAAATGGGGTATTTTCAACAGGAAAATAAGAGATATTCATCAGGAAAACAGATGATTTTTTAGAATAATAAAGATTAACATTCCTTGGTACAGATCCATAGTGCTTCTGAAGCAGGGCATGGTGAAGAACTGAAGATTGACGTGGTGACCGACTTCGTACTTGCTATCAAGCATGGAAATATGCGACATGCATGCCCGTGCCGGCGAGGTACCAGGAGTTGGAACAATTAGAGATTGAGATGCCATCGTGGACTCACCGTGCCGATGCGAAGAGATCCGTTGTCGCCGGTTCCGTTACTACCCCGGGCTTGTGGCAAAGCACCCGTTGCCTTCCGAACGCAACCGTGAAGAATCACTGAACCACCGCCGTCCTGTCGAGCACAGCTGCGATGAAGCCCGAGCCACCGCCGCAACCTTTCCAGATGGAGGGAGAGAAGGGAACAAGTGAATAGAGCGGCTAGGTTTCCTGGAGAGAAGGAAATGAGGCATAGATACAATGCCACAACCTTTCCAAACATGGGCCGATACGTTTGGGCTTCCGGTGAAATCCCTACGAGTGCTATGCCATTCCGCTCTGTTTCGTGTGGAGATCGCACCATTTGCAGCATATCGCTTAATTATATGCATTTCCTGTCGCGGCGATAGCGGCACTTTCGCCCGTGATATTAATCTTCGCTGCTACTACAACTATTCTAAGTAATTCAAGTGCAAAAGACGGGAGTCGTAGGACATACCTTCATGATCGTGAATGTTTGCACTTCTCTTCCTTAAGATTGCATTCCTCGTTGTCTGGTGTAAAGAAACTCCTATAAAAATATAAAAAAGAATGCAAGAGAAACCATTGGCAAAAGGAAAGATCAAAGAAAAATATTCTATTTTTGTGTTTTTGAAATCCAACTTTGCAAACGAAAAATTGCAAGCGAGAAGAAGGAAAAAATTAAAACGAAAGCAAATCAAGCAAGGTGTTGGAACAAACCAACACGAGTGTTTGAAACTCGCCGAGTTGAAGTACAACCTCATTACAACTTATTAAAAATAACACCGCCACATCTTGATGGAGACGTGGTAGTGACCTCCCCCAAGCTTAACATTTTTTAAGCCCTAACCGGTGAGATCATTGTGGCGGCGGCTGACCCGGAGCCCATCCTTGGCTCTAGTTGGAGTAGTTGGTGTTCATGTACATGGACATGTGTCAAAGGGACTCATCGAGGTTGCCCGTGTCAAATATGGATCACTGAAGAGTATAGAGGTCCGAGTAGGTGGTGTAGGGCACTTCGTGTTGTGCTTCTTCCTGGGACCGCTCCTCTTCTTCTTCAGTTGCGAGTACTTCTTTATCAACTTGTTCTGGTTCGGGGGCCTCTTGGTCAAATGTTGCATCTCCTTCTCGTGCCACATAATGCAAAATTCCATTCTCTATCAAGAAATAGTTAGGCATAGGAGTAGGCAGCAAGTACCGACAATGGGGCGGAGATGGTTGAAGTTGAGGCCAAGGGAGTTTGCCAACATGGTGATAACTCCTCCACACATGATATCTCTTTGTGTGCAATATTCTTGGTGCGCAAGGTGTAACAGAATTATTTCTCCTAAGTTGGGTGAATAACCGACGTCAAGGTTCGCTGCTTTCCCGAGAATTAGCATATTCTCATCATTCACCTTTGAAACTTCTCCTCGTGCCTGCAACGACTTAGTGATAATATAATAGAAATATCGAATAGCAGGACTTTCAATGCAACTGACCCTTTGCTTGGAGCCATGGTAACTCATCTGATAAAAAGATTGCCTCGAGTGTGGTGCAAGAAAATCGTAGACATAGTGAACGGATCCCAGTTGTTGGTAAAGCCAAAATAATTGCACCACTCCTCCAGAGTGATGTTGAAGTCTTGGTCCATGAGACGGAAAATGATCCGTTCTTCTTTGTCCACCCTTGGGAGTAAACCAACATTATGCGATAGAGTACTAAGACACTCAAGCATCAATCGTTCATATGTTGCACATCCCTGATAAACAAAATGTTGCAACCCGACATTAGCACATAATAAATTGAAATCGTTACCGATACCGAACTTGGATATTATGGACTCGCAAGACCACTTAGTCGTCTTCATCTTCCTCTCGTGAAGCTTCTTGTATTTTATTGGCCTCACAGGTGGTGAAGAAGACCCCCTGCATGTAAACCTTTTGCCTTTGTCTGGCACTCGCGGATGAACTTGGTGCTTCACCACGAGCGACACAAGTGGACCTCCTCATAAACATATCTACAAAATATTTTTTCAGTCCAATAGAATGATACAATAGTGATCCTACAACAACTACAACATCATACTGCTCTAAAAGCATCATCGAATCCAAGCCAAAATCAAAATTTGAACCAAAAGTACGCATACCGTAGGCATGGTAATGCTAGGCACATAAAACATGGATTCATGAAAAATAAGTTAGGGATCAGAGGAGAAACATACCGTAGATCGATCGCGCGGAAGGGTTTGAACTGAATTCGAATGAGTAGAGATCCGACAAAATTTTAGTTGGGTTTGGAGAGGTTTGGTGGAAGAATAAGAAAATGTATAAGATGGAGAAAACTTGCATCCCGCGTGAGGCTCTTTGTGGCTGCCGAAACTCCATACGAGCGTGCATACAAGCGGATGCGCTCGTATGGAACACCGTCTTGCATTCTGGAGTCATAAGTGTCATGACACATAACTTATACGACCCCTTATACGAGCATATGTGCTCATTTGAATCGTCATCGTTCGCTCTGGTCTCTTATTCGTCTAGCGTAGGTGTCATACGAGTGCACATACGAGCTCGTACGCTCGTACAGAACGCCGTCTTTCGCTCTAGAATTCTTCTCTGTCTTCGCCAAAGCTCCATAAAACCGCGCATACGAGCGGGTGCGCTCGTATAATATGTCGCCGTCTTCATTGTTGCCTTTGTTTGGTTTTTGTTGACCCGGCCCACGCTCCATACGACCCCTTCGGTCATAGGAAAGGCCGTCTTCTATTTCGTTTCTTCTAAAACTTTGTTTTCTTCGGGGTTAGTTCCAACACATTATATAGGCATATATCCAGGCTTTCAAACGTTAATGCGACACATAGTTTGCACATGACTAAGGCCTCATTAGCACAAGTTTTTCTCCACTACAAAAACTTCAACACTCTCGTTATTGAAACGGAAACAACTTCAAACAAAACTTACTCTTCTACCTTTTTTACGTGGGTTGCATCGCAAGAAGAACTTGTTTTCAATCGGATAGCTCAACCGTAGTGATGGTCACTTGGGTATAAATACACCGATGCCCCAGCTTTGAGCATTGACAAAGATGACGTCTCCGATGTATGTCTTCATTTTCCTTTTCGTGGGAAAATGTTTGACAAAAGGATCCTTTGCAGGAAAGTTAAATCTTCCACTTCCTTCAAAATCATTGTAGTAGCCTTTATGGTCCTAAGAAATAGCCTACCAAGAATCATAGGAGCAATGGGATATTCATGGATATCAACAATACCAAGATCAATCATAACAGGGCAATGATTAGTTTAAATGATAACACCATGCTTAATCCCTACTGCTTGCGTAAAGGTAGAACTGTCCATATTCAATTTAATCTCAGTAGTAACAAAAAGATTGATACTATCATAAAGAAACTTACGGATAGTGGAAATACTAGCACCTAGATCACACAAAGCATTGAACTTATTATAAGCCAATCTCAATCTCAGTAGTAGGCTCAAAAGATATCTTCTTATTTAGTAGGTAGCTTACCAAATAGTTCTTTTCTTTCATCATCGAACTCAGATACCATAGCTGCAACATGATCAACAAAAACATTATGTGCTTCATCATTTGGTACCCCAGGTAGTGGGTGTTCATTGGTATCTTCTTCATGAAGTCTGCAACTATGTATGTATACTCTCGCACATGGCTCTTATCAAGCTCGTGTGCACTTTCTTCACTGCTTATCATCATCTTAACATCTTCAACTGGGTTAGGTTCCGGTTTACCTGCAAATTTGGCTAGAATCAAAGTTTGACTTTTTTGCAATTTTAGCAACTTGTGCTTCCATGCTCTTAGTTCTTCCATCTAGATCCTGCACATTGTTAGTGAGTCCATCAATCTTACCGGTTAATTGACCAAGCAAGTTATTGCAACTTGTGAGTTGCGTTGTTTTTTTTTCCCGAAGATGAACAATATAGTAGCGATAAGTATTT